>CATIWR010006523.1:0-14793 GCA_949677035.1 Omphalea diandra | reverse complement strand
TTAATTAATAATTTATATATTATAAATTTAATAATTTTATAAAAATATCTCAATTTTTCTATTAAAAATGTTACAAATATTGGTTTCCATAAATGTTAATGTTGAAATTTATGTTTCAAACAAATTATAATATTTGCATATGATCTAAATTTCACAAACAGTTTTAATGTATTATAAATCGAAATATATTTTAATTTTAATATATTTCGTGACAATTTAATTAAAACTTTAAATTAATACTTCATATTACTATAAGTTTAATACCTTTCGACTCATACTTGAATTTAATTTAGTTTGGCAGCTTCGTTTTAACTGAATAATTTTTTCATAATTAAAAACTTAATATTCCGAAACTTAATTAACTAAGCAAAAACTATTGACTAAGCATTAAATTATTTTATAATTTTTGTCAAATAGATTATTTTCCTTCCACCTAAAATAAAGTTTCTGCCAAATACAATCTATCAATTTCTCGTAAATTCATAAATTCAAGCTATCAACGTTCATGCAATAATAACACCATTTGGTACGAATCCAAAATGCTTGGCTGGACATTGAAATATAATTGGTAAGAAAACAGCCTGAAAAACACACTCCAGTTTGTTTGTATGTTTTTTTTTAAAATAAAACAGTGAGATTTATTCATTTAATTTAATAGTCATATAATATCTTTAATCTAAGATATTGACATTAAAAAACTATGATTAAACTTAAAATAATAATTAAAATAATTTAATTTACTAATTAAAATTTCTTCCGCATGGTTCGAAAATGTTTTGATGTTGTAGTATCATTTTAAATGGAGCTTCTCAATAAAATTATCGTTGAATTTTGAACAATTGTGATCATTACACAAAGTATATTAATACTTTTCCAAAACCAATAAACACCATTTTCATTCAGAAAATATAAAGTAATACCCACATAAGCGGAGAAAATAAAAAGTAAAAAAGATATCCACAAAAGAGAATAACACTTTCACAAAGAAAAATAAAACTTCTACAAATGATCTACAACTCCACATATAGGGAAAATAAAAATAAAAAACAAATTTATCAATAAAATGACATATCTGAATTTATGGAAAGCAACAAATAAGAAAAATAAGAAAAAGAAAGAGAGAAAAAAGGGATTATCGCGGACTAACCCATAACGATCCCAAACTAAAAAGTATAATAGAAGAAAAAATGCTAGAGAAAAAAGTTTGAAAGAAAAAACCCCAACAGGAAAAGTCATTTATTTGTCTATACATCGTCAACTCGGGTTTGTTACTTTGCATTGATTAAGCTCAAGCTATAATTCCACAAGTTTTTAGCCAATTCTTCATCTTTTGCCAAAGGGCTTGGATCTGCTATGTTAGAATTCACAAAATATTGTCCACTTACCCCCTTAACTTGTGGATTGAGGGCCACATAACATGTTGTTGCTGCTCCCTGCAGCCATGTCGTAATTAATCAACGACTATACGATGATGATTTATTCCCACATTTAAAAAAAAGGGGGGGAATGAAGCATACCTGCTCAACAGTTTTTAGCAGGAGTTTATTAACAATGGCAAATATGGCTGCATCAAGCCCAAAGAGGAACAATATTAACGCACCACAGTATATATAAAAATAATTTTATCACAGTAAATATTACGGTAACATAATTAATTTAAAATTAATTTCATTAATATATTGAAAAATAACAAGTGGCGAAAAAAAACTGAGATTTTTGTAGCAATTCTTTTGTACAATTTGTATTTTTTTTTGATAGTTTTTATGAATTAAAATTGTCTAAAGTTGTAGAAAAATTACACAATCAAATGAAATTATTATTCAAATATTTTAAAATTATACAAACAATTAAGTGGAATTTTAAATTATGTGTATCAATTTATTAATTATCTTATAATAAATGCTACTATTATTTTAAACCGTTTTTGAAAATAAAAATTTTTAAAGTAATAAATAAATCTCACATTCAAATCAAAATGATTACTGATATATTTCAAATTACATACAATGTTTAGTGATAAAAACTAGCAATAAAATAATATTTTTGGTAATTGTTCTTATTATTTGTCTCTATTTTTCTGTACAAAATTTTTAAGTGCATATATAATTTATTTAACATTTATGCAAAATTTCTATTATTTTTCATAATATTTGTCACATTAACAATATGAAAGTTGATAAATAAATTATACAATACAACAAAAATATTATCTATGTCTTGTAAAAATTACTCAAATAAATATTTTTTAAAATTTTAAATTATTTATGCAATTAATTAATTATCTTGTAATATTTTTCTACAATTGTTTTAACAATTTTTAAATATTACAAATGATAATACAGTGCCATAAACTGCATTATATAGTTTTCTACAACCAAATCATCAAGTAAACCTTTTTCTATCATACCCAACAATAAATTTTTACTGGGGTTTGAATGTGATTAATTAAACTGACTTGTAAATTGACCCTAATTTTACAAAATTCAAATTATAATGTTTGTATGCTATAGTTAAGGCCCGAAAATTCACCTCTTAAAAAACCTGCAGAGCGCATAATATTAGTATGTATTACTCCAGGATGAAGCGAGTTAGCAGTAATATTAACCCCTTCTTCCTATAAAATCAAGAGAAAAGTATCATGTAAATTAGCAAAATGATATCAAGATTGAACCCAAAAAGTACATATGATATAATTCCCACTCATAAAGTTTCACTTATAGTTTAGGCCAATTAGTTTAAAAATCTAAACTTTTGTAAGTTTTAACTATTATGTCAAATTTATTAAATTTTTATCAATTTAATTAAATTTACGAACTTTTTAGTAATTGTGTCCAATTCGTAAGGCTGGTCAAAATTAAATGACGTGTCATTATCGTCATGTGACACGTGTCATTCAACTTTGAACAGTCCTACGAATTGGACACAATTATCAAAATGTTTGCAAATTTGGCTAAACTGACCAAAATTTAAATAATTGAATATAATAATGATAAAAAAAAAAAACTTGCTGAAAGTTTGGATTTTTTAGGTCAATAAGCTATAGTTTATACATTGAATATGTAAGAACTGAGTGATGGCGTGTAGAAATGTACCTTCAACCTCCTTGCAAGCTCATTGGCATGCAATACATTTGCTAGCTTTGATCTTGAATAAAGCAACCGCTTGTTATAACTGAAATTTAATTATCAAACCATATATGAAAATGGCCTTTAATCTAAGAACCTATTATTAATGTTGCTGCCACAACAATGGTATCATACCTTGACATGTCGTTGTTTCCATCAAAACGAATCTCTTTAAGTAAATTATGAGCAGATGAGGAGATGTTGATGATCCTTCCTTCTTTCTTACTTTTGGAGGCTGTGTCTGTCATTGTCTCCAGTAAAAGGTTTGTCAATAGAAAATGACCTGCAAATTGGTGTATGCAATCCCTTTTTTTGTGGGTACATTGGAAATATTTAAACGAAATGAGGCTATTAGGGTTTCAACTTCTAACTATCATTCGGTCGGTTTAGTTTTTTACCAAAATTAAATACACTGAATTTTATATTTTAAAACTGAACCGAATCAAAATTTTTGAGAAAATCAAATAAACCAAAACAAATAAATCAAATTTTATAGATCTAAAAACCGAACGGTTCGAATCAAATCGAACTTATAAAATTTTGGTTTAGTTTAATTAAATTACATATATTTTAAATTGATTCGATTCAAATTGATTTGATTTATTAATAATTTCAATTTATTCAATTTTTATATAAAAAACCAAACTGAAAATCAAAAACTAAAAATTTTTTAAAAACAATAACTGAATTAAACTAATTTTTAGTAAAAAAGCAAACTGAACTAACCAAATAATATCAATTCGGTCGATTTTTTTAATTTAGTATGGTTTTTGCTCACCCCTCCTTCTAACCTCCAGCACTACGAGTTAGATATTTGGCCACTAGAATATTAGAATAATGGTATGTGTGCAGTCCCTTACGTCTATTTCTTATATATATTGTTTAAAGCTAGTTTCAAAAAACTTTAAGATGAGCTATCCAATTTGAAATTTTTAATTTCATGTATCATATTCGAAATGGTTATTTGACTACTAAACTAATAGTTTAGTAACATCAAATTTTAATAGAATTCAATTGTATGATCATCAGGGCTTAAAAATTAAAGTAATATCAAATCTATACTTTTATATAACCTACCTAAATGGTTAGTTGCAAAGTTGAGTTCTATGTTGTCTTCAGAGAGCAAGAATTTGTAAGTGAAAATTCCAGCATTGTTACTGAAACAGAAAACGAAACAAAAATCATTAATTAAAGTTTCTCTTGTGATGATCTAACTAACCACTTCTGGTTTTTAAAATATACTTACATGAGAATATTCAATGGAAGGCCCAAAGAAATATATTGTGAGGCAAATTTTCTAACTGAGGCCAATGAGCTGAGGTCTAATCCCATAACATCAATCTTGGCATTTGGGATTTCTTTAAGTATTTCTTGTTGTACAGAACTACCAGCATTTGTATTCCTTACTGCCATAATCACATGGACACCTCTCAATGCAAGAACTCTTGTTGTCTCTGCTCCAATGCCACTTGATGCTCCTGTAATGGTATTGACGTTGGTTTCAGATTGAGTTCAAAGTTTACATAATAAAATGACTAACCAATTATTGATAATCTATTCATGTCATCATCAATATTACATTGAGTAGTGATCAAAATCAATATATATTTTCGCTTCATCCTTAGCCTTAAATAACTAGTTAATCCAAAATTGGACCATTAATAGAAAGAAGACACCTAGATGATTCATTGAATTAGTTCTTCTTTCTTCAAGAGGTTGGCTATTTCAATGGTTGACCTTTTTAATTTCAATGGGCTGTTAAGAATTTTTCACAATCGTTGAATGTTCTTCAACAACATTCAGCAGCTATATCAATTTCTAACTATTTTCACAGGTGTTGGATTTTTCAATGGGCTGTTGGCTCAGGTTGTTGTTGAGTTTTTCAACGAGTCATTAGCCACTTTAGCAGCTTGGCTTCTTTAGCCCTACCTCCCACAGGTGTTACAATTAGAGGTATTTCTTTTAAACAATCTCAAGGTATTATTGTTAAGATGTGTTTAGATTCCAACTTATTCAAATCTTCAAGGCTCTTGATCTTTAGTCTTTATCAATCTTGAAGGCTTTAATTTTTAGAGTTAAAACAAGTTCAAACCAAAATAAAAATATTCAAATATAAAGATTAGAATAGGCCAAATAACTCCTACTACAAAGATTTAGAGAATCAAATTTAAGACTCTCACTTCTCACAAATGTATTTTAACCATCAGACTATATTTGTACATATAAAATTTTTTAAAATTTTATTATCATTGAAATATTACTTTGATATATGATTAAGATAATTCTTGTTAATATTTGGATCACATGATCAACATATGAGATTTTAAAGAGAAAGTCTCCCTTAGTTGACCATCCTATTCTCATCTTCTATTAACACATTTTGTGGATATGTAGAAAGAAGGAGAAAAATAATACATATAATAACGTAAGACAAAAAGTAAAACTGGTTTTTTTATTCTTTTCTCTCTCTTACTTTCATAATTAACTAAAATACTATGCAACAATAAGAGTATTGTGAAGTTCCAATCATCATTTGTTATAGATGCTCGTAACGAGATTGCACTTTTGAGCTCACGAAGATTGCATGTTGCGTGAATGATAGTATAAAATTTTTTTATAAAATAATTAAAAAACTTGTATCTTATTTTTATTTTAGATAAGAATATTAAACAAAAAATTTTTAAATTAATATTATTTAAATTGTTTTATATTTTATCATTTAATTTAGATAAATAATTAAATTTTTATATCTTTTTAACACATTTTCTTTCATTGTATATATTTATTGTTTTATATATTTTTCTTTTTAGTTAGCTATTTTATAGTTTTTCAATTAATTAATATAATATATTAATAGTATATAGTTGTTAGTTATTTATTTATTAAAATATTAATTTGACAAATGATAAATGTTCATCTAAATAATTTTTATAATGAACTTGATAAATGACAAACACTCATTATAAATAATTTCTAAAATCAAATTAAATTATATATATATATATTTTTTTTTTCTTTTTTTATCAAGAACATTTACTTTAATTGATACGAATTCATATTTTTCTTAATCAATGAAATTTAGCTCATTATTTTTATACTCAATCCTATTAAAATCTTTCAGATCAATATATATCTTAAAATTTTTTTATACACATAAAATTATTTTTTCAATTTTAATAGATTTATAATACCTTAACTGATAATGATTTTAGATTTCATTATATAAAAAATATTCTATAAATAAAAATTCTTAACTATATTTTAGTAATTTTTATTTCTTGTTTCTTAATTCTTAAGTTATTATTCAATTTTGGATTTATATTTTGTATGAATTTTTCTCTTATTATTTTTTAAATTAATTTTCAATCATAATTACTAAAAGTTTAATAATCAATTTTTTTTATTTTATTATTTGTATACTTCTAAATATTTAAATTAAATTTAAAGAAATTATATCAGCAAAGTTTTGTATATAGAGATATGAGAATATTTTAAAGTTGTATAAGAAATATTTAAATTAGAAAGTATCATATGTTAATTCATAGATGAGATTTATCATTATCTTAATTTTATTATATATAATAGATTTCATCTAATTGAATTTTTTGAAATCCAAAAAATATTTATAAAAATCTTTTTAAAGTAAGTGAATTTAAAAAATTATATCTTATATATGAAATATTTTTTTATTACATACTAAAATTAAAATTATTTCATATATAAATTAATAATTAATACTAAAATTAAATGTGTCATAATTAATTTAATAATAAATATAAAAATTAAATGTTTCTTAATTACTTTAATATTAGTTATCATTAATACATTACTTTGACATTAGTTATCATTAATAAATAATAAGAAATCAAATTTCTAAACATTAGAAAAATGATGATATATCAAATAAAGAGGTTTTTAAAACGATACTATATCGAGCAAAGAAAGTTGCTTGATTTTTCTAAGTTTTAGAATAAATGTTAGATTTTTTGTTGTCTTATATTGATGACAATTAAGTGACATAGTTATTATTAAATGAATTATAATATATTTAATCTTTAAAAATAATTAATAATCTAATATCAAATATTGAATAGTTATATATGACATAAATTTAAACTTTGATAAATAATATAGAAAAAATATTCTGCATATAAGATATAATTTTTCAGAATCAATTCTATAAATATTCTTTTCATTTTTATAATAATTTTTAATTACATGGAATTAATATTTCAAGTTCATACAAATAAGAGATTTCAATAAATTAATAATCAATAATTCAATTTAATTTCATAAGAGTTGAATATCTTTAATCCATAAGTAGATTAATTCAAATTACATGTACTTTGGATTATATTCCATAAGTATATAATTTAAATTACATGCACTCTGAAGATATATTTTTAAACTTATTCTTAAAAAATTAATTTCAATAAATATATAGGTTAAAATTAAATTTAAAAATTTAAAAATAAAAACTGGAAAGATGACTTCGAAAGTTTTAAACAAAAATATTTTTCTTTTATTTCAACCATATACATTATAGAAAATATTCAGAGCAGCAAAAACCTCGACTAATTTTATACTAGTCTTCGATAATTAATTGTACTTTAATATGACTATTTATGGCAGTTAGTAGCAACTGATGCCAACTTAAGAATCTATTCCTATTCTTCTATTGTCTACCAGCCCAATCTACTACTGTCAGGATTCAACGTTACCCTATCTGGGAAGTTCATCCCTGTCCTCAAAAATAGAAGTAGACTAAGAAATTAATGCAAGCACTCTGGTCGTCTCTGATTCAATGCCACTTAATGCTCTTATGATGATATTAAAATTGTTTCAAGATGAGTTGAACTTCATATCAAAATTTACAGATAAATTATTAATGAATCTTGTTTTTTTTTTTTTTATCGTGGTCATATTTTGCTGAATAATCAATAAAAAGTTCGAATCTAAAAAAATTTCCAATATATGCAAAAAGAATTTAAAAAAAGAAGTGTAGTTAAGTACATAAAACCTGTAACAACAGCAGTAAGATCATTTCCCTGAACTCCTTCTGTAACTTCTTCTGCAGAGGAACTTGATGAGAACCCAGATAAGCTTTCCCACCCAAAAATACCCATTAATTGTTTGGTTTCGTGAATATTCCACTCAAACACAAACTCAACAACTTTTGTTTAGGAGTTTACGCAAAGCTTTCAAAACTTTCTTTTTTCACAAAAAACTTTCAAAACTTGGCTTGTTGATAGTGTCTATTAAATTAAAAATGAACCAACTATTAGTCCGATTTTAAAAATATTGTGCATCCAATGAAGCTACTTTAATTAAAATCACCTTTATTTGGATCAGTAAGCATCAGACAGCTCAGCGTTATCCAAACTAGAAGTTCAATAGCAATTCAGCATTTATATAACTGGGCTCTGCCTATGGGTTGACAATGGCTTCAGCCATTTATTCCGATGCTTATCCCTGGATTTTTTTTAAATAAAATATTATATGTCTGTAGTCATAGTAAAAAAAAAAATAGAAATGTTTTAAATTTTTAAAATTATCAATTTTGTTTTTATCTTTTAGGATTTTAATATATGCATATTTCAAAATTAATTTATTAAAAATAAGTTTAAAAATATATCTTTATAGTAAGTATAATTCAATCTTATTTAGTTAAGATAAAACTTATATATATATATATGAAGATTTTCAAATATGAAATTAAAATTAATTTATCCAACTCTCTTATTAGTATAAAATTATAAATATTAATTTTATATAATTAAAAATTACCGTAAAAATAAAGAATATTTTATAGAATTGCTTTCAAAAAATTATGTCTCATATATGAAATATTTTTATATTATTCAATAAAATTAAAATTTTGATATATAAAATAAAATTAACTATTCAGTATCTGATATTAAATTATTAATTAATGCTGAAGATTAAATATCTAATAATAAATATAAAATTAAATATGAATAATTACTTTGTTATCATCAATATAAATAAAAAATAATACAATTAAAATATAATTAGTTGTTAATCAATGCTTTATATGATCATCTATTATTATTATTGTTATTATTTAAAACTATAGGTACATTGAATATTTATAAATAAAGCAATAATTTATATATTCAATCTCGAATGATATTTTAAAATTAATAAGTAAAAGATATCTTTTGTATTATCGATGAAAATACTAATTTCTCTCTTTCCTATTTTTCATCATTTTCCTTTTTTAGTAATTTTATTATTTTTTCCTATTTTAACATGCCTTTTTCTGTTTGTCCTTTTATATGACTACGTAAATCGCTCTCAATTGCTTAATTCTCATAAAATTAAATATGATAATTAACGTAATTTTGTCTAAACAATATATGAGACCAAAACCTAAATAAAAATTGAAATATTCGTTATAAAATGTTTTTTTTTTATAAAGAGGCCCTTATAAAATTTATGTGACTAGGAAAATGATTTACAATTTAATTTTAGCTGAATATTAAATATTAGAACACGTGTGAGGGAATAAACTACCGCTATAGTTGTTGATTAATTTCTTCAAGACATGGTTAAAGGGAGAAGCAACAAAATGTTATGTGGCACTCAATCCACAGGTTAATTGATGGGGTAAATGGCCAACCTTTTTTTATATATATATAAATTTTAAAATCACCAATTCAAGCCATTTTGACCCAAAAAAAAAAGGAGAATTGGCTAAGAACTTTTGGAATTGTAGCTTGAGCTTAATCAACACAAAGTGAACAGATTTGGAGTGTGGTTTCAGGCTGTTATTATATTCCCATATCCAATCAAATATTTTTTTTTTATCGGAGCTGTAATATTTTTATGCAAATTAATAAATGATACTTTCATGAAGATTTTATTTAAACATGAATATTTAAACATGAATATTTTGTTCAAAAGTTTTTAATTATAAATCAGACCTTATAATAATAATGAATAATATTTAAAAATAAAAATTTGTATATAAAATTGACAAATAATAAACAAATATAAATATTGTCCACACTTTTATAACAAAGAAAAAAATAGAGATAATAATTTTATTGTAATGTTATAAAAGAATTTATAAGTAAGAAATAACTATATTGATTATTTTATAAACTAATTAAATTAAATATGGTAAGAAAAAGTGATATTACATAATCATTTTTCATTTTAGTATAAAAGAATAGGAATTAGAAAAGAGTTAAAAGAAAAGTAGGTAATATAAGAATTTATTTTGTAATACCAAAATATAGTTTGTAAAAAATTAAAGATGGTAAGAAAAAATGGAATAATTACATAATCCTTCTTATTTTTAATAAAAATTAAGTGTGGAATATATCATAATAAAGAGAAAATTAATTAGAGTTATTATAATTATTAAATAATTTTTAGATTATTATGTAAAGTCAATACATTTTTTGAAATATCATCATTTTGCATAAAAATCATGTCTTGGCCAATATTTTGTAATATAAAGATTTATTTTATAAAATTAAACATGGTAAAAAAAGTGATGAATTAAATAATTCTTAATATTTTTACTAAACAAGAAAATGAATTTTAAAGAGTTAAATAAGTGAAGAATATTTTATAATAAAGAAAATATGTATAATACTTTATAAATTATAAAATAATTGGACATATTGTACGTTTTATGCAAATTCATAGATTATTTTGTAAAAAGAGAGAAATATGATCACTTTATATAAAAATTGTGTCTTGATAAATATTTTGTAATATAAGAATATCTTTTGTAATATTAGAATATATTTTGCAATAACAAAAAATATACATAATAGTATATAAAATTATAAGATAATTGGAGTTATTGTATTGTTTCTGTAATTTTATAGATTAATTTGTAAAAGTAAAGAAATATGATCATGTTTTGACAACTATTTTATAATATCATGATATATTTTATAATATTAGGATACATTTTAGAACGGAAAAAATATATATAATACTATATGAAATTATAAATTAATTGGAGTCATTGTATTTTTTATGTAATTTCATAGATTATTTTATAAAAAGAAAAAATATGATCATTTTACATAAAAAAATCATGTTTTGACAATTTTTTTGTAATATTACTACATATTTTGTAATATTAGGATATATTTTGTAATAGAAAAAATATATATAATACTATATGAAATTATAAAATAATTGGAGTTATTATACATTTATGTAATTTTATAGATTATTTTGTAAAAAAAAGAAATATGATCATATTACATAAAAAAATCATGTTTTGACAACTATTTTATAATATTATAATATATTTTGTAATATTAAGATATGTTTTGTAACAAAGAAAATATATATAATACTAAATGAAATTATAAAATAATTGAAGTTATTGTATGTAAATTCATAGATTATTTTGTAAAAAGAGAGAAATATGATCACTTTACATAAAATTTGTGTCTTGATAAATACTTTGTAATATAAAAATATTAATATAATATCATAACATATTTTGTAATGATAAAAATATGCATAATACTATATAAAATTACAAAATAATTGAAGTTATTAGGCTTTTTATGTAATTTCGCATATTGTTCTATAAAAAAAAGAAATATGATCATTTTAGATAAAAAATCATATCTTGATAAATATTTTTTAATACTACGATTTGTTTGTAATATCATGATATAATTTGTAATAAAAAAAATATGCATAATACTATATGAAGTTATAAAATAATTGAAGTTATTGTACTTTTTATGTAATTTCATAAATTATTTTGTAAAAAGAAAGAAATGTGATAAGAGTTGTTGTACTTTTTATGTAATTTCATAGATTATTTTGTAAAAAAAAATGTGATCATCTTACATAAAAATCGTATCTAAAAACTATTTTGTAATATTAAAATATATTTTGTAATATTAGTTTATATTTTCTAATAGAGAAAACATAGCAATACTACATGAAATTATAAAATAATTGGAGTTATTAGACTTTTTGTGTAATTCATTGATTATTTTATAAAACAAGATATATAATTATTTTACATAAAAATCATGTCTTAACAAACATTTTGTAATATGTCAGTTTATTTTGTAAAGTGGATAGATTAACTATTATACATCACCACTTTACATAAAAATCGTATATTGATAAATATTTTATAATATTATCATTTTACATAAAAAATTTGCCTTGACAAGTATATTATAATACAACAATCTATTTTGTAAAGTGGATAAATCAACTATTATATATTATTACTTTATATAAAAATCGTGTCTTGATAAATATCTCGTAATAACAGGATATATTTTATAATATTAGGATATATTTTGTAATATAATTAGTTTACATAAAAATCTTACTTTGATAAATATTTTATAATACGACAGTCTATTTTGTAAAGTAGGTAAATCAATTATTATACATTATCACTTTACATAAACAAAATCATGTCTTAATAAATATTTTATAATATTAAGATATATTTTATAACATCAAGATATATTTTATAATATTACCAATTTATGATTTGTAATACATCATCACTGTGCATAAAAATAGTTTATTGGCAAATATTTTATAATTGAAAGATCCATTTTGTAATAAAAATATATTAATAAATAGATATAATAATAAATATATGATTTTTATATTAAATAATATGATATTAGTATAATAATATTGTTAATATAATAATATATATTATCTAATAATATAGTAATATAGTAATATGATATGTAATAAGAATAACATCATACTAGAAACACAATTTGAGATTGATTACTTGAAAGTAATATTAAAATTTCTTTAAAGTTCTCATAGCAAAATACTCAACTTATAGAATTATGATAAATAAATTGATTAATACTGTAAAAGTATTATGTATTTTAAAGGATTCCACAATCGATGCCGTAAAAATATTTCTTTATTTATACCGTCTTTTAAATAAAATCTTAATAACATCTCTTTATCTATAGTTTACCAATTATGAACAAAATAAAAAATAAAAAATTTATTTGTAGTTAAAACAATTTGTAACTTTTATACACATTGAAAATGCAAATATCCTCAATTAAAGAAGGAGAAGAATTTTTTGAAATTTAAAAACTAATAAAATTCAAATGAAGATTAAATTATCATTTTAACTGAGATAAAACTATTCACTTACCATCAAATTATTATATTAGCCTTTTTAATGCGAATGAATTAGATTTCTTTAGCAAAATTAGTAATAAAATTATATATACATAATTTAAAATTTTATGTAACAGTATATAAATCAAAACGTCATGAAACTAAAAAACGAGAAACTGCCATAAAAACACAAAAACGTACTCAAAAACGAAAATGTAATTAACCTGAAGTTTCTATGCAATGTACTCATCTCAACCAAGTTATGCAATATGCAATGTACTTGGATTGGTAAGTTGACTGGTTCGCAGATTAATTGATCGTACCAATTCAATTTAATTAGTTTAATAATAAATATAATTTATAAAATATTATTAAAATAATTATAAAAATTATAAAAATATTAAAAATATATGTAAATATATTTAAAATACTTAAAAATAAAAAAATTACCACAAAAATTTAAATAAATCTAATTAAACTGGTCATTAATCTGATTTTGATGTTACCAGTTTGACTGACCGATCCGGTCCGGCTTTCAATGTAAAATATATTAATTTCAGGATCTTGTACATAATTATAGAACACCAAATTTAATTACTGAACGGAAACAAATTTGCGTACCTGTCTCCGCGTTAAATCCCAAATTATGTTGAGTCATAATCTCGAAAACTGAAATAAAGCACTTGAAAAAATTCGTTAGAATGATTGAAAACGAAAAGCTAGATCTTCCTCTCCTTGATCTTCTCGAAGACGGCTACAATGGGTATAACAACTAGGGTTTTCTGTTATGAAGGCAGAAGAGGGGACCTAGCCTATTTATAATAATTTTAACAGGCTCACCCATCACAGGTCTATGTTAAAATAGGCCAACACTGACCGTCTTCCATATTGGCCCACAAAAGATGTCACAAGCCCACAACGACATTGATCACATTTTAATTGGGCTTACCCACAATCAATAAACTATATCATTCAGTCCGTTTTAATAAATAATTAAAATCAATCCATAATTAATATTAGCCCATATAAAAAATATTTCCAACATTCTCTCACTTGGGCAATATTAATTATGACGTTTTCATAGTTTAAGAAAGAAAACATTTTCGAAAACGACTCTCAGACCGAATACTTTAAACTCAAGTGTGGTCACACAATTTTTTGAAAACATATAGTTTATTGATAAAGTGACATCTCAAACATATTCTTGTCCATATTAAATTATCAATATCGGATCATGACAGTAGTTATGCCCCTTATTGACATAGTACTAATCCATAGTTACAAATATTGACAACTTAACCGACCTGAATTCCGATATGGCAGTGTAGCAAGAAAATAACGCCTCATGTGATCAATACACTATTTTCTTGTCAGTCCTCCAAATATTTCTCTTTCACACATGCTCAAATGAGCAAGAGAAATTCACAAGGCTTCACCATAAGACTGTTATTTCCATTTGAAAATACAATCACAATGTCTTAGCCTGTGATAAGGCTTCACAATAAGGCTGTTATTTCCATTTGGAAATACAATCACAATG
>CATIWR010006507.1:0-18455 GCA_949677035.1 Omphalea diandra | reverse complement strand
CTAAGTTGTTTTACACTTAGAAAGTTTTTGCTAAGTTATCTTGCACTTAGAAATTTTTACTAAGTTATGATTAAATTTTACTTCTCTACACTTATTTTTCACTTTGGATCAATCTAGGTTGTCAAAATCAAAAAGGGGGAGATTGTTGGACAAGGATGATTAATCCTAAGTTTAGAACCTCTATTGATCTTGACAAAGTAGATTGATCATCACTAATATTTCAAATAAGTGTTGTTTTTGCAGAAATGAATCAATCTCCCAAGAAGAAATGAAAGGAGTTGATAAACTCCAATGTGATATGTAAATCGCGATTGCAATCTAGGATTCGCGACCGCGATACATGTTAAGACATACTGAAATTCAAGCAGGCGAAATCGCGGAGCCATTCTCGGCCGCGACTAATGGAAAAGAAGAAGCCAATCTATGACAGATGAATTCGCGGTGCAAGTCACGTCTTAGTCGTGACAGCGAATTTCAAAGTAACTCAAGTGGGAGGCAAATCTACAACTACAGCTTGACAAGTGTCCCAGCAGACTGTGGGAAGTCAAATTTTGTGGAGGCATCTTACTGGTAGCGACCGCAAATCCTGTTGAAGAAAGATGACTTCTTTGGCAGATGAATTTGCATCCTCTGTCGCGGCCTGTGCATAGAAACTTGCGACCGTGACTTCTAAAAGTAGGTAAAAGACAACGACTATATTTTCCTGGTGAACTAATAAGAAGCTGCCACGTGGACTAGTCGTTAGGCACAAATGGGGTTTCCCTTCAAGAATTTGGATTTCACGACCGCGAACGGTAGTAGCGATCACAATTTTATCCTGACAAGCATTTAATGCAAAATCTGTCAAGCATGTCTCAAAGATTTGATGAGCTATGATCTGCAACGTCTCTTTGGTGAAGTTTGGCTATAAATACTCCACCAAATAGCCATGAAGAAGGTTGCTAAAGAATTTATTACAAGTGATTAAAGCTCTCAATCTTTGCTACTCATTTTCTTTATCTTCTTTATAAAATTGTGATTGTTAGGTGTGAGCATTAAACACCAAGTTTTGAGGTTTTGTGTTAGTCTGTAAAAAACACTTCTAGAAAGGTTTAAGTGTGAGCCTAGTGAAACACTTGAATGAGGTTTTGTGTTAACCTAGAAAACACATTATTGTAAGGTTGTGTGTTAGCCATCAAAACACAAGTTGTATAAGTTGGGTGTGAGCTTGAAAACACCATTGAGATAGTGAAATACCCAATTGATTAATTGGGGAGTGAACGTAGGGTCAATTATACTCGAACCACGATAAATTGATTGTCTCTCTTCTACTCTTTCTTCTCCATTTATCTTTGTTCTTGAAATTTTTATTCACCAATTCAATCCCCCTTCTTGGTGCTTAGGGACAACAAGGAGCATTTTTAAAGTTTATAAAGGTTATAGAAAAGGTTAGAAAAGGTTATAAATAAGTGCAGACATCTTTGTAACTCTTTGTGCAAACCTTTTTGGGTGTTGCTTTGTATTTGGGTAGAGTGAGTTTGTTTGTTTTTTTACTCTTTTTAAGAGTAGAGTTTCTTGAGCACTAATAAAGTATTAGCTACTTGATTTAAGAGGCATAGACACAGCTTGGATCTTTCCTTGCTAGTGGTTGTAAGGGTCAGTATTGTGCCTATGAAAACTCAAATGGGTAGGTTTTTCCTGAGCCTATAAAATAGAAGGTTATCCTTGAGCCTATAAAAGGGAAGGCTCTTCCTTAGCCTAAAAAAGGGAAGGTTTTTCTCGAGCTTTTAAAAAGAAATAGAAAGGCCTAATTGAAAGCTTGAAGAGTGGAATGGGCAAGTTATGGAACCACTATAAATCATTGTGTTGATTTGTGTGCTTGCTGTTTTCATTTTAATTATTTGTGCTTATGATTTTAGTTTTTGATTGCAACCTAATTCATCCCCCTTTAGGTTACCTCATTACCACTCAGTCTAACTCCAATGCCAATGGAAATTAAAGAAATAAAGACTAACTTATGAATGTTTAAGAATAACATTCAATTATCATTAAAAAATTCCAATGACCTATTAAAAGTGTAATGGTGACCTATGGAATAGCTCAATGCCTATTAAACAATAAGAAGAGAATTTAGTAACTTGTGAAAATTTTCAATGATCCATTAACTATCTGATAATTATTTTGACAAATTTTTGGAGAAGCCTTTTGAGTATTATAGTTAGTTTTGACCCTTTGGCCTATTTAGCGACTTATATGGAATCCTAAAAGAGATAAAAGGCTAAAAAAATTATTTGCGAGCTTGATAAAGGTAGAGCGAGCTAAAAGAACAAATACATATAAGGTTTACAGGTTAATGCTTAGGTTATAAATGCATTAGGGTGGATTTTGATCTCTTAAGTCTAAAAAGGATTTTATATAAAAGGTTTTCCTTGTGTCTACAAAATAAAGGTTACTCTTGCACCTATAAAAATAGAGTATAGGAGCACTATATTTGGATTGTTGAGATGTGAGCCTGATGATGCAAAACATGTTAAATTAATCCCTAAAAGAGTTAAGAAAACAATGCTCAATAAGGGGCAAATGTTTGAACAAACCTTGAATAAAAAGTACTTAAACCTAAAGAGCCTAGTTTTAGAAGTTTTAGAGTGCCAACTTAGAGGTTTGTACAAACAACTTATGGTATGCATAGACAATCCATAAAAGGCTAAAAAATAAAAAAAGAATAGTGATAAAGAATGTATAAATAGTTATACAATCAAGCATTAGTCTTTACATACAACCTATATTCTATACAAACAACTTTAAAATCTTAAATTTAAAAATATCAAATGATATTATCCTTAGAGAGAGAGAGAGAGAGAGAGAGAGAGAGAAAGTGAGGGAGAAGAAATAATAGGTTGGAATCTATGCTACATAGCACAAATGCACTTTTTTTTCCTTTATAAATGCCTCACCTCTTAGAGGTTGAGGAAGAGCCTAAAATACCTTAAGTAAATGCCACCAAATTGAAAAATCACACCCTAAGACACTCTCATATGTAGAAACTAAAGAGCCATCCCTATGGCATTAGGGGTTCATGGTAAAACACCAAAATTTTCTATTTTTAAAATCAAAATTTTTGCATTTTATAGAAGAATCTATAATTTTTAGTTCCTCTAAGAGCTAAGGGCTAACCCCAATACCAAATCAAGCCTATTTTCCAATGTGTAAGCATCAAATTTTCGACCTCTGGATGCAAAGCCCAATGATGAAAATCATTAAATACATCCCCAAAATACTAGTGCTAAAGTGGGAGATGAGAGCCTTAGGAAACCTTAAAGAAGCGCAAAGCCAAGGCTAAGACCAAAAGCCTAAAACTAGACCCACAACCAAAGCCTAATCTACCAGCCTAAGTAAATGGGTTGTATAACCCATTAAATAAGGTTGTACAACCCAATATATAGGGATTTATAGATCACATCCAGGGTTGTACAACCCTCCCTTAAACCCTATTCTTCATAACCTTTTGAAACTGAACCCTCATTAAACCCTAGATGGATGTGGATCTCATTCTTAGCTATACAGCCCATGTTCAAACACGAATTCTGGGAGATCCATCTCTCTTTCTATGATTGGATATAGACATGGTGCAACTAGAACCATTTCTAGCTATATCCACTCATTCATCACCTATAAATACCCCCTCATTAAAGAGAGAGGATGAGGCTTGGAATTTCCCCTTAAATCACACTTAGCATAAAAACCTTAAATTTTAACTAATTATAAGGTGGAACATGATTTAATATTTATATTTTGGTCCATTTCCTTAGTATTTTGGAGGGTATTAGACATCTAGTAAGCCTATGAGGGCAAAGAACACTTAACAACATCCAAAATCCCCCTAATCCCCCTTTCCCCTTTTCCTTATTCTTTCCTTTTTATTTTTCAAAAGCCTAAGAACTTAAGGCTATATAGAGTTAAATGTAGTCTGTATAGCCTAAGAAATGGGTTGTACAACCCTAATAATAGGCCCTATAACCTTATTTTCTTATACTAATTTTATAAAAATTTTCCTTTTCACTTCTCAGATTTCATCATTTCAATGTGACTTTTTTTGGTCATTTACAATTCTAATGGCAAAATAGAATGAGGTCCAATGGCCTTGGACTCCTATTGACTTTTAAAAATAGAGTTTTAAAAGGATTTGAAGTGGTTTTAATGTTTTAGCTTATTCTAATGTTTTATTTTTTGGTTTAATGATGATTTCAATTTTTTTAATCACTTCAGGGCAGTGACTAAGTGAGGAACTTATGGATGCAAGGGTCTTGTGAGATCTTTTTATATTTATGTTCATGTTTGGAACATGTGAATGGTGTGTTAGCCATACAATCCCCCACTTTGATTTGTATTCTAATGCCCTTGATGGTTAGTAGTGCTTTTGGATGCCTAGCTTTTTATGAGCAATGAGAGAGATAGGGTTTAACAACCCTAAGATCTCTTTTGTAATGAGTTTTTGTCTTAGGCCATTTAACATCCTCCAAGTGTCTTGCATTGCATGTTTAACTCTTTCGATGCTCATGGCCATGTATTTTGATCTTGTTTTGCTTGTTGATTTATGATGTGGGATTATGTTCATTATGGACTTAAATGCATATTTAGGCACCTTTGCATAAGACCGAAGGCAATATATGTTATGTTCCTTCTTTTTGTTTTTAGTTCATTTCATTTGCCTTATGTTTCTTTCATTTACTAATCTATTCTCCTTCTTTAGGTGTAGTTGTTCCTACTTAGGTTAGACTATGAGTTTGGTCTTGATCATCATCCTATATGACTACATATGTTAGTGATGCGTGATGATGACCCTATGCCATGTCACATGATTCCCCACCCTTTTTGTGTTGTGTATATGATGTATGGGTATACATGATGGTCCCTATACCATGATGCATGACTCCATAC
This sequence comes from Omphalea diandra, assembly GCA_949677035.1. NCBI lineage: Eukaryota > Viridiplantae > Streptophyta > Magnoliopsida > Malpighiales > Euphorbiaceae > Omphalea > Omphalea diandra. The sequence continues at coordinate 13,538 of CATIWR010006507.1, read as the reverse complement.
CCCTTTAGATTGATAGAATGATTTGATTGGTTTGATTACACTAATAGCATGTTTAGGACTATTAATCGGACTAATCAATAACTCGGTTAAAATATTAAAAGTGAAACAAAGATACCCAAAGGCTGGATCCCAAAATCTGGACAGTTTGGGGGTCCCTAAACTCTTCCATAAGCCACACATAATTTTCGAACCCAATCTTCGATGGGGTGAAGATGAAATGGGCCTTCTAATTAACTTAGGTTTGGTTTAAATTTTACCTTTCTTGAATTTTTGTCCTGACCAATGCTAGGTGACAAGTCTATATTTTTAGGGATGGTACCAATGTATTATCCTGACTCAGTCCCTTAATGGCCACAATTTGAATTTAAGGCTTTGAACTTGCATAAGGCCTAAAGGTAATCCAAACTCGTGCCATATCTTGGGGTTATTACCAATGTAAAGACTCTCATTCTTTTGATCCCCTATTGATTGAAAAAAGGATAGAGTCATAATCAAGACTAGTTTGAGTAAAACATCGAGGCACTCACAGTAGCGACTCTACTAGGGACTTGAAATTGACTTCACATTTAGTTTCTGGTTCACTTTTAATATTTTAAACTTGATATTGAGTATGTGCATTGCTTTCATGTAGCCTTCACACTTCACCACAAACACTAGATTGCCTTTAGATAAACTGATGGTTCTCTAAACTTGAGACTTAAAACTCTATTTAGACTTAGGAGATTGTGAGGAGAATTCATCAGTCATTAGCCTAGTACCTTCGAGTATATCAAATGAGGGAATATGACAATCGCCCTCTAAGCTTTTGGGAGCCATCAACTACAATAACTCTTTCAACCATTATGTTCATATAGGAACCAATGGTACCTTGGAATAAGGCGCCCCACTTTTTTGCATTTTTCTTTAAAGAATAGTGAAAGTCCTTAAAGAACATGGTTAGGCATGCCTACTGTAAGCATGAATGTTATCCTACCCCTCTTGACGTAATAATCCGTCACATGTAAATACTTATGTGTTCCCCTTCCTTTCCATGTAAATAGTTTCAATGTGCATCCCTATATCTTTAAAGAATGTATGTCCTTTTGCATATATTTTTTTTTTGTAAAGGGTTTTTCCTTTTTATTACCTGTATGTACATGTTCTTTTAAAACTTTAAATCTTTCTGGTTTGAGGTAACCCTGCTTATTCTTTGCTCCATAATGGTATAAGAATGAGACCCCACCTACGAAGGAACTACTAGACTTGATATGCAAGAAGAATAAGATTGGAAGGATCTTGTGCAAAATGATTTATGCATAACATGCATCGATTACCTATTCATGCATCATACTTATAACACTTGTCTTATAGCCATCATAGCTTAATCCAAACCATTGTGGAAGAGAAGTAGCAACCAACTTACTGGGAAATGAAAGACCTAATCATGGAACCAAACATATCATGTGAGGTCCTAGAAAAGATGATGACCAATTTCAATGACAAGATGTAAAGGACTATTAAGGAGGTTAATAAGTGCATCAACGAGATTATGAAAAAGGTAGAGACCATTACTAATAGAATTGATAAAGAGAAAGCACCAATGGAAATGGCCCAACTTGTGGTGATTGATGATCATCTATTTGGGATGAAAAAGTATCATGAGAGTAAGCTTGTTAGGGAAGTGGGGAAGCTTGTTAGGGAAGTGGGGAGTGCTACTGCTATTTCAAATAAACATGCAAAGTGTAAGAAGGAGAACACTTGATTTTATGATTTTACTAAATAGTTAAAGAAAATACAGAAGGCTCTGGGTGCTAAAGATATGAAGAAGGGAACAAATATTAATTGCTCATTTGCAAACCTAAAAGGCTTATAGCTAATTTTTGCATGCTGAAACTCCTGAAGTTCATATGGACTCGGAATGCAAAAAGCCATATATGCTCATGTACAATAGTCATGAAGGCATCAGGGGTCTCGATGGTCAATATGTTTAGCTTTTTGAATTATCATTATAAGGGTCCACAAAGACATGGTATTTTAACCAACTAAAGACTATCAGAGAAGACCGAAAGGAACCGATAAAAGCTTTCAATAGGCACTATGCTTGTAATTTGAATATAAAAGTTACATTGAAATACCTGGAGTCTTTGAAATAGAAAATTGGTGAAAGCTTTAATGACTACATCAACAGATGGAAGAAGATGGCTTCAGAGGTGACCACAAGGCCTACAGTGAGAGAGCAAGTTCATATGATTATTAAGGAGTTTCTGCTTATTATTGGCATCAGGATTAGGGGAACATTAGTTAAGAACTATAAGGACCTTCGAGAAGCAGGTCTACAGGCTAAGGAATTGGAATCTGAGTTGGGAAAATAATACGAGGGATGAAGAAGTGCTTCGTCTTAGCCTCAGGTTAAAGGGAACAAGATAACTAATGTCAACAGAGTAAGGCCACAAAGCCAGTTCATTAATTAGGGTGCTTCCGTCTAAAGCATTTTAGAAGTTATAGAAGAGGGATGTTTTAAATACTCTAGCATCGATACCACCTCCTAATCCACTTCCTAGGGTGTATGATGCCAATACCTATTATGATTTTCATAAAAAATTAGGTCAATAAACTAATCATTGCTATAGACTAAGACATAAGATTCAAGATCTCATCGACAACAAGATGATTATTCCACTGAATTCTAAAAGGCCTAACATCCATGGGGATCCTTTCCCAAACTATTATAATATTCCTCTACCAAATCAAAGGACATTCATGATAGATTTTAGAATTTGCAAGGAAGTTGTTGTTACTATTATTGAAGAGATCTTAAAAGAGGTTTATGTTGTTTGCACTATTAATCCCTGGGAAAACTCAAATGAAGAGACAAAAGAGTTGTATAGGAAGAGAATGATTCAACTATGAGAGAAGAGTGATGAAGAGAAAGAGATGAAAATAGGCAAGCTGTGTGACCCACCGTGGAAAACACTATCCTGATAGATAAGCTCCTAAAGAACCAAAGGCTGAAAAGAAGATGAATGAACATGCTATGAAGAAGAAAGGGGATAATAATCCTATTGTGAAGCAGTTGAAGAAGATGTCAGTCTAGATCAATGCGTGGGAATTGCTTATTATTTCCCAATAGCATAAAAGGGCTATGGTTGAGGCTGTGTCCAACTTGGTCATTTCTAGTGAAGCCACTTTGAAGGATGCCATTGCATTAGTAACCCATATGGGTAAGATCACTTTTTGAAATGAGGATTTGCTATAAGAAGGAAGGGATCACATTTTGGCCCTATTAATTCATGCTAAGGTGAAGGGTAGATGTATGCCATGTACGATGGTAGATGATAGGTCTGGGATTAACATATACCCCTCAAAGTTGCTGTACAAGTTTGGATTGTTTGAGAAAGATTTGGAGGCTTCTGATAGTATCATTTAGGCCTATATGTTGGTAGAAGGCCAGCTTTGAGGTTATTCAAAACCCTAGTTAAGATGGTCATAGTGGAGACAATGATGGAATTTACAGTCTTGGATATTAAAATCACCTTTTTGATTTTGTTAGAAATACTATGGTAGCACCTGTTGAGTAGTGTGCCTTCCATTATTCGCTAGAAAGTCAAGATTCTTTACAAATGAGAGATTGTGATCATCTATGTAGAGGTTAAGAAAATCGTATCAACTTTAAATATGGTTATTCCACATCTTTGAGGGTTTCAAGTTGTTAGAGTCATTAATAAATGGGTTGATCCTAAAGTGATGGGAATTATGAAGAACATGAACTTTCTGCCATGATAGGGGTTAGAGAAGAATTCTATTAGCATATTAGAGTTCCCAACGATTCTCATTCAAACCATAAGGAAAGGACTAGGGTATCGTGGTACAAATCATAACTAGAAGTGAGGATTTGTGAAGACCATTGTTAAATTTATTTGTGAAATAAGGAGAAATCGTCAGAGAGGTTGAACAAATAGCCACTGAGAATGAGAAGTCATTGGGAGGTGATATAGATGAGCTCAAGAAGACCATTTTCTAGATCGACGTTGGCGAATTGGAATATCAAAATTATCATGACTCATCAAAAGAGCAGGATGGGAAAAAGAAAAGAAAGAAAAAATGTAAACATAACACAAGGATAAAAGATGATAAAAAATCAGGTCAACTTGTGGTTCTATATGGTCCTCAATTTACATGGCCATGGAATGACAAGAAGAGGATCACTGATGAATAAAAGGAGCAACATATGTTGGATCAAAATTTATGGGCCATTAGAGAATATCATACAAAGAAGGAATCTGATTTAATAAAACAGAATGCACATTTCATGGATTCAAAATGGGAGTATATTGAGCTATGTAAGTTCACTAAGGTTGTTTATAGAAGGAAAAATTAGAGGATGCCAAGAACATGATTATGAACTCCATTGAGGAAGAAAATGATAGGGAAATACAGGGCCATGTGGTTGAGACTAAGCCTACCATAACAGATGGTACAACACTTTGGACCTATTTTTTGAAAATTGAGTTAGAGAATGATCATATGATGTAGAATTTGTAGTGAGTTATTAAGGCTATTATTAGTATAGAGAATGCGAAAAAGGAAAATTTTATGCAAAATATCGATCTTGGATTTTTGACTGATGAGGTAAAGAGTGAAGCAGATGAGCAGACTCAGGCAGATGAAACTCCTATCAACCAACCTAATGAACTTGACTTTCTAGTTACCATTGATGTTCTTATTTCTAACCTCATTGAGGATGTTGATGTATTCCTTTCTAAGTTTAAGGTAATGAATGATGAGTTTGCTTACTTGTGCAATGTGTTTCCTAATGATAATGTGCATAGCATTTATCACTTTGTAAGGTTATTTAACATTAATTCTATTCATACCACTGCATTTAATCTTATCACATAGGAAACCCAAAAATTTAGCTCATTGCCAGTATTGTTACACCAAATGAGCAAAGGAGGTTCAAACAGTTACTTAGGAAGTATCAAAAGGGTGTTTACCTAAAAGCTCGAAGATGTTTAAGGGGTTGATAGATAAATTACAGAATATAAAATCCCAACATACTCACACATGAAATCAATGAAACATAAACTTTGAAGGATGATACCTGAGTGGGCCCAGTAGGTCAATAAGTAGTAAAGCAATTGGATGCCAAGTTCTTATAGATAGTAGACTACCCATAATGGTTAGCCAACATAGTATTAGTACTGAAGAAGGATGTGAGAATGAGGATGTGTGTTGACTATAAGAATTTAAACAAAGCATGCTAAAAGGATGACTTTCTTTTAGCACATATAAACATGCTGGTGGATAGTGTGGCAACTTATGTTATGTATTTCTTTTTCGATGGGTTCTCTAGGTATAACCAAATTATCATGGCTATCATGGATAAGGTAAAAATGTCTTTTATCATAGAATGTGGGATGTATTGTTATAGGGTGATGCCATTTAGGTTAAAGAATGCAAGGTACCAATGAATGGCAACTGCCTTCTTACATGAAGTAATCTACAAAGAGGTGGAGGTGTATGCAAATGATAAGATAATGAAGTCAAAAATAAGGGAAGGGCACTCTAGAGCTTTGGAAAAGTTTTTAAAGAGAGTGGATGAGTATAACTTGAGATTGAATCTAAAGAAGTACGTGTTTGGGGCCACTTTCAGTAAGCTATTAGGATACATGGTCAATGCAAGTGGCATCAAAGTCGATCTAGATAAGGTAAAGGCTATTCAAGAAATACTTGTACCTAAGATAGAAAAAGTGGTCTGTGGTTTCCTGGGTCACTTGCTACATTAGCCATTTCATAGTCAAATTCACTCCCATTTGCAAACTGAATTTCAAGCTATTAAGGAAGGATCAACTAGTGAGGTGGAACAAACAATGCCAAAAGGCCTTTGAGAAGATAAAAGAGTATGTTACTAAAACACTACTATTGAAGTGACCAAAACCCAGAAAAATATTGACCTTTTATTTAAAGGTAGAAGACATAATTATTTATATAATGTTAGCTCAATAAGATGAATCAAGGAACGAACATACAATGTATTACCTTAATAAGAAGCTACTATCTTATGAAGAGAAGTATAATTTCATAGAGAAGACATGTCCTACACTTGTTTAGGCAATAAAGAAATTAAGACACTATTTTTAGTTTATTCCATGGAAATGGATTCTAAACTTGATCTAGTTTAGTACTTACACAAGGCCCCTTCCCTGAATAAGAAAGTTGGTGACATGGTTAATCTTATTAACTAAATTTGACATGAAGAATGTAACTAAGAAAGTGATCAAAAGATGAGCGGCCTTAGAGTATTTAGCACAACAACATCTCGAGGAATGGGAACTTGAACTTCCCCAATTATTGGATGAAGGGTTAGGAGCGATAGAGACTTAAGGATGGAGTGTATACTTTGATGGAGCTGTAAACTAGAAAGGAGCGGGTATAGGGGTAATTATAATTTCTCCAAAAGGAGAAATGTTTCTATAGCTATGAAGCTAGACTACAAGGTGACCAATAACAAGGTTGAGTAAGAAGCCTATGCACTTAGATTGGAATTGTTCAAAAAAAAAAAAAAAGGGCTAAATGGTAGAGGTGTTAAAGGATTCATTGTTAGTCATTTCGCAAACAACATGCAAATGGGAACTGAAAGAAAAATGTTTGGGTTCGTATTTAAAGCATGTGAAAGGATTGATGCAGAGTTTTCAAAGGGTTGTATTCCATCATCTACCGAGAGAAGAAAATGTAATGGCTAATATCTTAGCCACTCTAGTTACTATTTAGGATAGGTCAAAGAAACACAAGTGGTCATTACATTTATTTGTAAACACAATTAGTCGTTACATTTATTAGTATCAGAGCAAATATGAATGCAATCATTACAGTTATTAGTATCAGAGTAAATATGAATACGGTCGTTACAATTTAGTGGTATCAGAGCCATATGAGTTTTGAAAAATGAACACGGTTGTTACATTAATAGCATTAGTGTTATCACATTTAATAGGAATGTGATCAATCACTTTGCCATAATCCTTTAATTGTTGTTTCATTCAAAGGACTTGGGTGTAACAACAACCCGTAGCAACATTATTGGCTTATGCGGTAGATAAGGCAATTGACATTTGCTTTTTGCTAAACCAAGATACTAGGCATTCTCTTGTAAATTGGCAAGTCCCAAAAGTACTTTTTCTATCTAATAAATTACCCGCATAATCTTTATCTGAATATCCTATGAGACTAAATGATGAATCCCTAGGATACCATAACCCTAAGTGAATTATGCCATGTAAATACTCAAAAATTCCCTTAATAGCATTTAAATGAGACTCTTTAGGAGAGGATTGGAGCCTAACACACATAAATGCACTAAACATGATATTCGGCCTAGAAGCAGTAAGATAAAGTAGATATTCGATCATACCTCGATATCCCTTTTCATCTACCGTCTTACCTGATTCATCTTTGTCTAACTTGATGGTACCACTCATGGTGGTTTTAGCTATTTTGCAACCATCCATGCCAAACTTATTAAGTATCTCCCTTGTGTATTTTGCTTGGTTGATGAAGATCATTTCTTTGGTTTGCTTGAGTTATAAATTAAGAAAGAACTTGAGCTCTCTCATCATGCTCATTTCGAATTCCTTAGTCATGCACTTAGCAAAATCCTCAAAAAGAGACTCATTAGTAGCACCAAAAATGATATCAACAACATAAATTTGTACAATTAGTATATCATGCTTACGCTTTTTAACAAATAGTATGGTGTCACCGTTCCTTTTTTAAAATTATTTTTCAAAAAAAAAAAAAAAGAACTAAGCCTTTCATACCAAGCTCTTGGAGCTTGTTTCAATCTAGATAAGGCTTTGTTCAATTTAAAAACATGATTGGGAAAACAATGTGACTCAAAACTAGGAGGTTGTTCAACATAGACTTCCTCCTCAATAATTCCATTAAAAAATGCACTTTTTACATCTATTTGAAAAATCTTAAAATTCATGTGGCATGCAAAAGCTAAAAGTATCCTAATGGCCTTTAATCTTGCAATGGGGGTAAAAGTCTCATAATAATCTATGCATTCCTCTTAGTTGTATCCCTAAGCAACCAATCTAGCTTTATTTATTGTGATAACACCTTGCTCATCTAACTTGTTCCTAAACACCCATTTACAACCTACAATAGAGTGTTCTTTAGGCATAAGGACAAGTTCCCATACCTTATTTCTCTCAAATTGGTGGAGTTACTCTTGCATCATCAATAGTCTCATCAATTGATTTTGGCTCATATTGGGAAACAAAAGCAAGATTATTATCTGAAAGATTAATTGAGATTGTGGTGACTCGGCATTCCATAGGATCAAAGGTGACTTTATTACCTTTGTCACATAATTGACTTACACTTAACATATTATGTTGTAAGCCATTAACTAATAAAACATTATCAATTAAAGAATAAAAATTCTTACCAATGGTTCCAATGCCAATTACCTTACCATTGGCATTATTACCAAATGTGACATTTCCACATTCTTTTTCCTTGAATGTCGTGAATGGCTTTCTATTTCCTATCATATGCTTAGAACATCCATCGTCTATATGCCAATTGCTTAATTTATTGGTGGTTGCCACACTTCCCTACACAATAAAAGTAAATCACTTTTTCTTAGGTACCCAAGCATACTTGGGCCTTAATAGGTTAGGAGTTGAAGGGTCCTCTAGTTTGAGGTGAGCCTTCCTAATAAAACAATAAATATTAATATACCCAACTTTCATGCAATAGTGACATTGGAGTTTAGACTTGTGAGTCTTTCTCCTATGCACAACCTTAGTATAAGTAGGAGGCCTTCTCATACTTTGGTTATGTAAATACATGCAAGTGCATGAGTGATGAGAAGTAGTAGAGAATTATTTATGTTTGTGTGTCTGAGCGTACTTTCTATTATACATGTAAGCATGATTGGCCTTCATTAAAGTAGGCTTTGAGCCATTTTGTGTTTTCCCTTTGCCTTTAGGCATTGGGAATTTAGTGCTTGGAGCACTTTTCTTTCTCATGACCTTAACATTAGAGGTTTAAAGTGTTGTTGGTCTAACAAATGCAGTAGGTTATGAAGTTGATGAGGAGGCTCCATTGAAGCCTAAACCATGTCTAATTAAGGGTGACCTTTGTGATACTATTAGGGTATGCAAGACTTCCTTACCCTTATCAAATTTAGAGATAGAGCTTCTAAGCTCAATGACTTCTCCTTTAAAGGAGTCATTCTCTTTTTCTCAATAAAGCCAATGATGAAGATTATTTGTAAAGATTTTTAATAGATTTATTGGGCTCATCATTTGATGCTCTCAATTCGCTTACAAGATCATTGGGGGATTTATAATCATCCTCTAATTTTAGACATTTTTTCTTGTAAGACTTCATTTAAGACTTGTATTTATCACATCTCATAGTAAGTGCCTCTAGAAGCTCTTCATCTATCTCATCAAAATCATCAAAACCTGAATAAGAGTGGGATGAAGTACTTACCTCATTTAAAGAGTCTTCTTGTGCCATGAAGCAAATGTTGGCAACTTCTCCTTCTTCTTCATCTTCACTTGAGCTATTATCCCAAGTGACTGAAAAGCTTTTCTTCTTATCTTTGTCTCCTCTCTTCTTCTTCTTTATGTTGGGACAATCATATTTGATGTGGCCTTGCTTGCCACACTCATAGCAAGAGACTTCATCATATCTCTCCCTAGCATTAGGAGTTGTCTTCTTAAAGCTTCTTCTCTCTTTTCTTCTTCTAATTAACTCCTTAGTCCTTTTTGGGAGCTTTGCTCACTCTTCTTCTTCTTTGTCACTCTCTTTATCACTAGAGGTAGTTTCTACCTCATTCTCCTTGGTTGAGGATTTGAGTGCTAAGGTTCTTCTTTCTTTTTTTGATTTTTCTCCTTCGCCCCTTAATTTCTTCATTTGCCCATCCCTTTGTAAAGCTAACTCATTACTTGAGAGTTTTCCTACTAACACATCCGTAGGAACCTTTCCAATCTCCAAGTTAGACTTTTGAATACTGTACACTCTTGCACCAAACTTATCTAATGGAAGAGTTTTAAGGATTTTCGTGTTTACCTTATAGTTGGTAAGAGTCCTTCCAAATTTCTTGATGTTTGTGATAATGGATAGAAGTCTATTCATCATTTTGGTGATGCTTTCATGGTCTTTCATCATGAAGAGTTCCAATTTTGTCACGTTCATCTCCAATATACTTGATTTAATAAGTGTTATGCCCTCATGATAGGTTTTAAGAGTCTTCCAAATGGCACGAGCTGTTTGGCAATATTGCACTCTTTCATTCTCTTCCCATGAGAGAGAGCTTAGAAAAATAGCCATTGTCCTCTTATTCTTACCATTTGACCTCCTATGGGCCTCAACCCAATTTTCCCTTAGAATGAGTTCTTTAATTCCATCCACTACTTTAGTAGGTTGCTCCCATGCTTTGACAACTACATCCCAAAGGTGCACTACACCTATATCAAAATAAATCTCTATCTTATAGTTCCAATAAGTATAGTCGGATCCATCAAAGTAGGGCTTGAGGTTTGAGTGAATTCTTTCTTGTGCCATGAACTTTGCTCACCCAATTAAGGCTTGTTTGTAAAACTTGGCTATAATATCACTTGTTGGCCTTTGGCACCAAGAAGGGGGTTGAATTGGTGTTTAAATAAAATTTAAAATGAGGGATAAAGATCGAGTAGAAAAAAGACACAAAGATTTATAGTGGTTCGGGTATTAACCTGCCCTACGTCCACTCCTCAATTCTCTGCAATTGGGTGTTTAACTCACTCAAAATGGTGTTTCCAAGCTCACGCCTAACTTTTACACTTGTGTTTTATAGGCCCACACAATAACCTGTCTTACAAGTGTTTTATAAGGCTCATACTAAAACCTCTCTCAAGTGTTTTCACAGGCTCACACTAAAACCTTTTACAATTGATGTTTAATGCTCACACCAAATAATCACTTTAAAGCATAAAGAAGAATTCAAAGAATGAGTAGCAAATTTGTAAGTGTTTGGTTACAAGTTAATGAATTCTCTTACATTTACATCTATTTGGTAGAGTATCTATAGCCCATACCCACCAAACAAATGTTAGACTATGAAGCTCATCAAATCTTCAAGACATGCTATGCAGATTCTGCATTAATTACATGTCAGGCGGGAGTCGCGATTGCTACTAAAGATTCGTGATAGCGACATTCCAATTTCCATATGGGAGTCAAAAATTACACCAAAAAACCTCATTTGTGTCTAATAGCTAGTACATGTATCAGCTTCTTATTGGTCCATTAGAAAAATATAAATGTTGCTTTATAACTGCCCACAAACTTCGCAATCGCGATCAATCCTTGTATAGGGCGAGACTGAGAGATGAATTCTTCTGTTTGAAGGAGAATTTTCATCTTCATAAATTGCGGTCACTACCCACAATGTCACCCTCACAAATTTTGGTCTTCAACAGATACTCGGGACACTTGGCACATTATGTTTATGGATTTGATTCCCTCTTTAGTCACTATGAAAGTCGCGAACGCGATTAAGGTGCGACAATAACTGCGAATTTGTTTGTGACTTTGATACTCCCATCTTTGGACGAGTTGTGATAGTGACGATGCCTATGAATTCGTCTGGCCTAGTTTCACCCTGTCTTGAGCTAAGTCACGATCACAAATTGCAAATAACTGACTACAAATTTTGATGAACTTTACCTTCTTGAAGATTGTGAAATCCATCCAAACTTCTAATTGAAAGTCTAACTTAATTATGTAAAACAACACTTAATGAAAATATTAGAATTGATCAATGTCCTTTATCAAGATCAAAAGAGGTCCAAGATTTAGGGTTAACCAATTTAGTCCAAAACTTGGCATATAAGATGAAGGCGGTGATGCCAATTGAGCTAGAAATGAAGTCTTTTCAAGTATTGGTTGAATTCGGCATTCCTGAATATCGACGGATAAGAAGTAGATTTGAACAACTGGCTCTGTTAGATAAGAAGAAGTTGAAGGCCTTGTATCACATCCAATTATATCATGCTAGGATGGTTTGCACATTCAATAAGAAGATCATGATAAACGTAATAATGGTTGGTAATTTGGTGTTGAAGGTAGTCTGACCACAAGCTCAGAATCCTCAAAAAAAGTTTAGACAAAACTTGGAAGGCCTCTAAGTAGTCAAATAGATATACTCAGGTGGTGTGATGAAATTTGTAGAAATGGATGTGATTGAATTCACCAAGGCAATGAACATCAACAGGTTAAAGAAGTACTTCATGCGAGATGTGAGAAAAATGAAATAGCATGCAAAGTCAAAAACCCAAAAGGGCAATTTAGGCAAAAGCTAGGGCATATATATAAAAAAATAAGAAGAAGCAAAGGAAAAAAAAGAAGAGAATATACATAATCTTATAAAGTCAGAAACCTAAAAGGGCAGCTTAGGCAAAAGTTATAGCATAAAAATAAATGCAAGTAAAAGTTATGAGAGTGCGACAAACTACTAAGGGACTATTGATGGGACAATCGAGCACCAACAGAGAAGACAAGGAAAAATGAGCAAGGATTAGTAAGATAGAGGCATTGGACAAGACAATTGAATGATTTAATGTGCCTATATTAAAAGTTAAAGTCTTGCACCTAATTAACGTGTAATTTGCAAAGTTTAAATGACTCTTATTAAACATAATATCAAATGGAAGTATATTTGCATAGTTAAAGTAAATTAGACATACATGTACTTTAACCATAAGTAAATATAATATAGTATTTTATATGAAATATCATTGTCTACTATTTGCTAATGTGATGCATATGGCTCTAAAGGTCATGCAACCATGCCATGTAATCCTACATCATTATTATGTTGAGGATCTCAATAAGTGTAGAAGTCATAAATATGGCTTTTGGTCCATGTAGCCTCAACCCTATATAGAAAGTGCTAGTACAAGGGACCTTTAGAAAGGAAGGGAGGAACTATATCTCAAACTTAGAAGCACTATACTAGCGACATACATGAGCCAGGTCGTAGAATGTGCCTGAAGTTAAGGTAGGAAGAATGACACAGTCCCCATAAGTCCTCAGGATAACACGTGATAGATTCCATCATGGGCAGCTCAAATGGATGTCATTGACAACAATGCGGGACATCCATTTGGCCTTAGTAGTAGTTAGTCTCGTCAGGCAATGGGTTGAACGATATTTGGGTAGTAAAGCCTCACATCCATCATTCAAGCAGCCAATAGTCTTAACCTCTCTTATGTCCATATATAAAAAGAAAAAAGATAAAATAAAGGAAGAAGAAAAGAAAAAAAATAAAATAATCTCGTTAAGTTGAAAACCCAAAGAGGCAGTCTAAACAAAAATGAATGGTCTGTTGGATTGAAAACCCACAACAAGGATCCAGGTAAAAATTAGGGCATGAATAATAATAAAATAAAGTATAATAATAATAATAATACTATCAGAGGAATGGTCACTTGAAGTGACAGTAAGCTCCCTATGAAATAATCACTAACATCGAAGGCCACTCTATCTAGACCCATAAT
>CATIWR010006425.1:0-10433 GCA_949677035.1 Omphalea diandra | reverse complement strand
ATGCAAAGTAGCAAAAACCCCAATGAATGCAACTATCAAGCTAGACAAGGATGACTCGGGTAAGCTCATTGATGAAAAGAAGTATGAAGGTATGATTAACACTTTCCTCTATCTTACTGCATCTAGACTCGATATCATGTTTAGTGTTTACTTATGTGTTAGATTTCAATCTTGCCCTAAGAAATCTCATTTGAATTTCATTAAAAGAATTCTTAAGTATTTGCATGACCCATTCCATTTAGGACTTTGATATTCTAGGAATTCATCATTTAGTCTTTTTGGATATTCAGATATGGATTATGATGGTATTTTAATGGATAGAAAGAGCACTTTCAAAACTTACCAATTCATAGATGAATGTTTAGTTTCTTAGTTTAGCAAGAAATAAGTTTCGGTTGCCTTATCCACCACTAAGGCAAAATATGTAGCGGCGAGTTATTGTTACACCCAAATTCTTTAGATGAAGCAATAACTCAAGGATTATGGCAAAGATGTTGATCACATTCTCATCAAATGTGATAACACAAATGCAATAAATGTTTCTAAGAATCTTATTCAACATTTAGAAGTAATCATATCGATATTAGACTTCATTTTCTTAGAGATCATGTCCACGATAGTAATGTGGTGTTAGAATTTATTAAAATGAATCACCAGCTTGCGGATATTTTTACTAAACCCCTTAATGAAGAAAGGATGAACTTCATTAAAAGGGAACTTAGGATGCTAGATAGGAGCTCCTTAAAGGGAAAACGAATCTCATTATGTGCATGTGCAATGAATGTTTGTGTCTATTGCTAGATTTGCTTACTTATTAAGATTAATTTTGTAGATATGGTAATTCACTATACAATTATGCTTTTCAATGCCAAATTGCTTGAATTATTCATCATAAAATCAAATTGATCACTTTAGGTTTGGGCCACTTAAACTATCCTTTTGAAATGTTTTTTAAAATTTTACCTTTAATTCGCAATCAAAATACTTTATTGTGGTTGCTACCTTCAATTCAATTTTTATGTTGAGATCTTCCTTTAATAGCGCTCGTTACCAAAGAGTCGCTATTGTGAAATTTCTCAATTTTCAAAATCCTTAACCATTGACTTCGTATGTCTACAAAGAATTCTTTTCTATTAATTAAGGTATTCACAACTAGCAATCCCGACATGTATTTTGCAGATGCGACCTTCAAAAAATCTGTCAACTTCATCCACTAGCTTTTCAAATCATCAAATCATGCATTTATTGTTTTTTTAGCCTTTTCTCTTTTCTGCTTACTTAAAGCCCATAAACTCCTCCCTCTCCACTTTTTCCCTTTTACCTTATCCAAAATCTCTTCTCTCTCTCTTTAATCCTCTTCCTACCTCACTTATTTTTTAAACCCTATGGCTCTCAAAAGCTAACCAGAGCAGAAAAAGGCAAGAGCATAGCCCAAGCCTTTTCTCCACCTCCTATAACTTCCATACCTTTCCACAAAATGAAAAGAGTGACAAGAGAAGAGAAAGCCCGATTTGAAGCAAATAAAAAGAAAATCATTCATGCCAACAAGATTCCTTCAACCTTTCTTCTTGCCACTCTTAGCTTGAAGGAGGAAATCAATAAATATCTTGACAATCTTAGATGGATTCCCTTCACTATAGCGAAGAACCGAGCTATAAAGATGTCGTACGAAAATTTATGTGCACTATGAGCATTAGCAAAGATCTTTCCTCCAAAGTAAGTATGTTTAGCTTAAATTTTTGTTGCTTTGGCAAAGAATACTCCATATCTATCTTGAAATTCACTCTCTTTTTAATTTCCAAAATAAAGAAGATATTCCTACTACCTTCACTTCTTTCAATTTTATCTTTTTTGATTTTTGGCACACCATCTCAATTGAAAGACGATATGATCCCAAAAAAATCAATTGCTAAAAACATTAAAACCATTTTTGTGTGGCGTCTTCATCATATCATCACCTTCTCAATCAATACGAGAGGAGATGATAATGAAAAGGTCTCACAGAAAGACTTCTCATTTCTCTACTACCTTCTTCAAAATCAACCCATCCAAATAGATAAGTTTTTTTTTTATATAAATCAATTGGAGCATATGAGTTGAAAGGCCAAGTGCCAATTTCTCTTTCCCTTACATATAACTACCATTTATAGGCATGTTAGAGCATTAACCCCTGAAATTTAAGCAAATCTCTCCATCACTCATGATCCTAGTAAAAACTTCATTGATCTAACCTACCTTTTGAATACCAAAGCAATAAAGCCAAATATTTATCAATATCTGTTAGGCACTCAAAGTCTCATTCAACAAGCGGTGTCTCAAACCTTTAAACGAAAAAGACTTATGATTGAAAAAGGTGAAACAATTGTGCCTCAATAAGAACTCCCTCGAGATTTCAAAGGTAAAGGGAAAGCTTCAAGTTCCTTTTCCTCTTCTAGACCTTTTCATAACTCCTCTCTTTGAAAGATCTCCAAGATATTGAAGAAAGTCCTTAAAAGATTTACTTTTCTTCGACATCTTCATAGAGATATCATAGAAATTTAACACAAACTTGGTCTTAAGGAGTGTCACCTCCATGATTTTGCATTCTCTATTGATGAAGAGGAATAAAAGACACCTCAAGTACCACCTTAAGAAAAAGAGCCACAACATCAAGGCGTTGATGAAGGACAATAAGACACTGTGGAAGGTCTTGATCATGATGACATCTCTTTGGATTTCTAGCTTTGATTCCCTTTTCTTTTTTTTATTTATCTAAACTTTGGTCCATTTGTGTTGTGATCACACACCTGTGTATGTGTGAGGTTGTTAATGTGTTTGTTCATGTAAGTCTGTTAATGTTTCTCTTTTTACAAAAATTCTCTTTATATTTTACTCTAATTCTCAATTGATTGATTTACAATTATTTATCGACCTTATTTTTGTCATTGCCTTTGTGATTGAACTTTGTTTTTCTCTCTTTTTGATCTTGACAAAAAGGGAGAGGGTATGAATATGCAATGACTTGGTTAAATCAAATTATGGATCTTATGTGGATAATGTTGTGGATATAATTGGTTATAGAATAATCAAAGGCCAAATTAAATTTCTTAAGTAACATAGGGGGAGTATGAGCATGAGCAGTTCAATGCACTTATCTAACACTTAAAAAGCATTACACAAGTTTATCCTTGCATAATTCAATCTAGGGTTGTCAAAATCAAAAAGGGGGGAGGGGGAGATTGTTAGACTACGTAGTGAAACCTAGGTCAAGTTCTCTTTTGATCTTGACAACACATGATTGAATAGTTCTAATGCCTTATCTAAGTATGATGATTGCAGAAATAAAGTTTCCATTTTATTTGAAGTTGAGTGGAACCAATATTCAAGGTGTACTCATAAATCACATTCGCTACAAGTAAATAGTGATTGTTATTCCGATCAAAGTTTTATACATTTTGGACAGTCGAGTTCATGGTCTTAGTCACGACACCCTTAGCTACTGCAACTATCAAAAGAACTTGGAGGGATTCAAGTAACCAACCAGATGAAGTCATGTGTCTTAAGAATTACTAATGAAATAAAACTTGCTACAGTGACCCTTTTTTGTAACAACTACGACCTTCCAATCTACATCACTCTAAGACTCCAGTTAGAGTCGCGATATGCAGTAGCACCCAGGTTTGCCAATGTGACCATAGTAGTGCTTGCGAGATAAAAGCAGCACTCACAATCTTCAATTGCACCTAAAAGACTTAAATTACTACATTTTTTAGATGAGCCCATGCATAAATGACACGTGTACTAGCCAGTAGACACAATTGAAGATCTTGACCGTGAAAAGTAAAATTTAGAGTGAAATTTGAGTCACAATCGAGAATTACTTATCTTGACTGTGACATTTGACTGATAAGCATTCAATGCTGGATTTTTCCACCAACTTTAGAGATAATGAGATAGTTTTGCCCTTAACATCTCTTTAGTGGGAGCAACTTATAAATACTCTCCCAAATGGACATAAATGTAAGAGAAATAACATTTACTAAGGCCAAACTCTTGCAAATTTATTTCTTAACTTTCTCTTTCTTTTTTACTTTTTATTATTGAGTTGTAAGAAGTTTAGAGTGTAGCTTTAAACACCCTTTGGGATTGTGTTTAAGAGTGAGCCAATAGAAAACTCTTGTATAAATTTGAATGTTGACCTTTGACAACACTTGTAAGGTTGTGTGTGAGCCTTTACAAAAACACAAGTTGTAAAGTTAAGTGTGAGCTTAAAAACACTATTAAGAATTAGTGGAACACCCAATTGAAAGAATTGGGGGGTGGATGTAAGGTTGGTTAATACTCAAACCACTATAAATCTTTGTGTATTCCACTCTTCTTCTACTTCCTCTTACATTTGCTTAATTAACCTTTCTTCCAAAATTAAAATTGTCCACCAATTCAACCCCCCTTCTTGGTGCACAAGGGATAACAAAATTGATAAATGATACATGTTGGATGTGTAAATATCAAGGACACCTTGCTTTTAAATGTTTAAAAAAAAAAAGTTATCGAAGTCAGTTTGAAAAAACCAGTTAGTCCTGAAAAAGCTAACAAACAAAATAAAGGAAAAAAGACTCTGGTTCGAAAGGATAACAAAAAAAAGGATAAAACCTTGGTGTCTCAAACACGAGCTGAAATTCAAGTATGTTGTATTTTGAGAAGTCTACCATTAAACTTGGTGTTTCTATAAAAGTTACTCAACAAGCTTGGATTGATCGTAACATCAAAGATGGCATTGAACTATGCATTTTAGGAAGCCTAAAAGGCCCAACTTCTTTATAGAACGACAGTTGTAATAGCTCTAAAACTGCTAGTGGTGACATTTTAAGTCACAAGGCCAGTGAAAGTGTCAGTAAGTCTCAATGGACTCCAAACCTAGCTCCTATAAAGGAAAAGTTTAATGAAAATTCTGGAGAAGAAATTCCCTACTATGACTCTAATGAAGAGTTACTAAATGAACCCATATATTCATTAGCAGTCTTATTGAGGACTAGGTCTACAAATTGAATCAAACATGGCAAAGAAAGTTCTACATTTACTAAGGTGGGCCTATAACAACGCTTGAAGTTAATAAAAATGATAAATCTCTATGTTCTTTATTCCCTAAAGTTGTATAGGTAGCTTTAGGATTTTTAGCAAATGTATCTAATCTTGATATATTCTAGATTACCATTATAATTATGAAACATGAAGAGGAAAAAATTTGATGTCCTTATAAAGTATAAAAACTCCATCTTGTTTCATCAAGGCAACTTATGAACCAAAAAAGACAGATAAATAAGCTATGAAAATCAAATAGAGAATGTATGAAGTATCAAAATTCATCTGTAAATTCCTTTATATAGATTTTCTCAAGTATGTTCTAGACGATATGGAATATGATAAAGATTGTCATTCTTAGCGATGGTAAAATGTTCATAGCAATCTAATCCTCAAATGTTGCAGATATTGAACTAAAGATATTTGCAAAGGGATAAAAAGAAGTAAGAAAATTATTTTTGAGGCTAGTAAATAAAGATACTAGTATGAATTTTGAATCAAAAACCTATAAAATGTGGAAGAAGGTCATTGAGTTCACAAAACAATCTTTTGCCAAATGACAATAAAGAGAAAAAGAAGAAGAAAAGATAGAAATGGATCTCCCCAAAAGTATCTCATAGATGAAGTAACTAAAAACGTCGTCTATGACATTCACCTCACCATAATAAATGATAAATTGCTTTTGCTGCAGCAGTTGCAAAAAGATAAGGATGCATGTTATCAGTGTGTGGAGATAAAAGAGAAGAACTTATCATATCTTATCTAGAAAATAAGAATACATAAATAATTATACCGAGCTGAAAAATTATCTTATAGATGTTAGTTGTTTGTCGTTTAGTCTACCTATATCTTTAATTATTGTTGGTGCATTTATTTTACTTTTAAGCTAGCAAAGATGTAAAGCCTATATAAATAGCTCCTCTTTAGTTGAATTAAGGGAGCAAAACTAAATCTTTTTTTTAAATCTTTCTCTATAAGATTTTGCTACTATATATCTTATGAGTCTCTATTATGGTATGAAAAAGAAAGAGTGTTACCATAAGTTCCTAATATTGAGAGAATCAAAAGGGTGTTCATAACACAAAAGAATCTTTAACCACTTGTTGGTATTGGAATGACGGGCATGAAGATAAACTTAAGTTGTCTTAGAAGTTTGGTGGACTATATTGTTCACATTAAGCTTCATGTCTTTTCATGTTTAATATTCATGTGAACTAGTTATTTTGTAAATAATAATTAGCTTAAAGGATTACCATTAACAAAAACTAGTAGGCAAGAATTAAGTGCAATTTTGAGATTGAAGGATTCTATATTTGCCTAGTATAAGCAAAATATTAGTAAAATACTAATTACACAAACTAGCATTGTAGGATTAAAAAGTCTTCTAGAGAAGATGTTGATCCAATTTTTTTTTTTTTTTAGATCAAGAATATGAATTTAACAATTTTCAATATCTAGTAAGGTTGGTGCTTTTGCACGTTTATTACATGCCCTATAAATATTATGAGCTAAAATTCAATTATCCTTATTCTGATTACTTTTATTTGGATCTTAGATTTGTGAAGGATCTATTAATAGCATTATTAAATACTATTGTTGATTATCTTAATTCTCTAAATATGGGTTTAGAAGAGTTTTCTTAGAATAAAGGACCTTTAGACTTTGTTGTTAGCATTCAATTTGGAAAAAAATATAAGAAGTAAAAGTACCTTTTCTACTAAAATGATTCCTGAGTAGCTCTTAATTCTGCCCTTCTTTGAAGAGCAGGCTCACTTAAATGGTATCAAAGTCTAAAGGTAAGTTTAGGTAGAAAAATTTAAATCTTTGGATTTTTTAAAAAATATATTGAAAAATTTTGTGGATAAAAATTAAATTTTGAAAAATAAAAGGAACAAAGATAATGAGATTTTATGTTAAACAGTTGAAAGTATGTATGGTCTTAAGAAAGAAAATAAATATTATACATCTTACTGTTAACCATTAAAAACTTTTGTATGCCATAGTTGAAATTTAGTCGATCCTTCAACATTTGCACGTGCTCACGCATGCATGCACAAAATGTGGGAATGCAGAATTGCGAATACAGTTGGTTCACTTTGTTTTCAATTTACTTTAGTCAGTTCGAATACTAAATCCTTAGAATGCACTGAAAAATCCTGGTAATTACATTGAGCTCTTCCATGCTGATGCTACAAATTTATGAGATAGTTGCATTTCCACAAAGTGAAGTGTATGTTGTAAAGAATCAAAGGCAGAAATCGACGTTAATCTTTGTGTTACTAGAAGTTTAAATAACATTTGTTTTCTATGCCATTAGTAAATCTGGACTGCCACGCGTATGCACTTAGAATGAAAGTAAAAGATAAAAGTACCATTAAAGTGATCAAAAGCCAAAAAATTTGAATTGACAAGGTTTTGAAGATATTGACAATACAAACAACAGCTTCACAACGGTTAAACTGGAGATTGGTCACAAATACGATGCAGGTTGGAATCACAATGGTCTAATAGGACCAGACATCTCAACCAGGAAGAATAATCTTGGAATGCCACTTGATTGAGGATGATGGAAAGAGGGAATTACTTAATCTCACAAAAATTTATTTAAAACTACTCTCAACTAAAATTTGATTAAAGCAGGACTTGAAACTTATATATAGTTTGGATTAGAGGTAATTGGATCCTATTCTGAATGGATTATTTGAAGATCAAAATCAATATTTATAAATTTTGATTTAGATATTTTAAATTTTGATCAATTCGATTTGGACATCGTTCTATTTGATATAATATGATTACTCGTTTATTTAAAAATTAGAGAAAATAAATCAATGTATGTCTAAATTTCCTAATTAATATGTACACCCTTAGTTTATTCAATTCAAATATTCTCAATTCGATTTTTCAATTTGATTTATCCAATATCTATATTTACCCTTAGTTTGTGCTATGCATACGAAGGCCACAAAAAAAGAAAAAAAAAATCAGACTTGTGCACTCTGTAATTTAACAAAAACAACTTATTTAATCGCTAAATCTAAAAATAATTTCTTTAAACATAATCTTTCTTCATTTCTTCAATAATAACTTTTAGAAAGTCCCCCTTTACATTAGAAGATGTAGAGAATTTTAAATCTATTTTGAAATCTTCTTGACACCATAAGAATTATTTTACACCTAGCAATGTGAACTTCAATCTAAAAGCTCATAAGCAAGGTGACATATAGGTGACATGAAATTGAACTTAATATGGCAGCCAAAAATTTAATTGCACAAAATTTTAATTCATGCTCATATCACTGATAAATTATATAGCTAATTCAAATTTTTGTATACCATCTAAGGGTTATAATAGACGTTTTATTGTAAAATCACACTAATATAACTTGTAAAGATCAGTTTCTAATAGCATGTAGGATACCTTTTATTTCCTTTTGTCAACCACTCTAGACATTTTTTACTTCGAACTCTTAAGTGAGCGCTTCTCAACTCTGGACGAGCATACCATAGGAGAATGAATTAAAATTTGGACTCTGTACAAGAATACCTAAATAGAAATAACCAAAGATAAATTTACATCAATAAATTTCCTTTTCCATAAAAATAGTTCTGTAAAAAATATCCTCAAATATACACTCCATCAATTTAACGTATCTTCATGGATCCACAAAGATAACAGACATGCAAAAAAATAGATTCATCTTATTCACGATTATAAATGGATCAAATCAACAAAATAACTTCAAAATTTTTTCCCAATATCTTTTCAATCTCATTCATGTTTCTTCATGGATCAAATCAATATAATAGATTCAAATGTCACTTTTTCTCGGGTTCATTCACATTTCATTATATATATTTCTCTCTCTAAATTGTGATTTGTAAATCTATTTTAAAAAGAGAAAATTCTTCATTATATATGTTTTTCTCACTAAAACATAATCAATATGATTTTTAATACTTATTTTATTGTTTAGAATAAAAAATCATGAGTTTTGATCTATAATAGATGAAAAACAGATAAAACTGAACATATTTGAGCTTAAAACTAGTCATAAAATAAAGAGAAAATTGAGTTGCTAGAGGATGAAAATGATGTTTGCATTTAATTTTTTTTTTTACATAATAAAACTTTTATAAATGGTTTATTACTGATTTATTTGTAGTTATGAAATCTTTCAATAGGGTTTATATTTGCACCAATTAAAAATATTTATACAAAGTAAAATATTTACAAATAATTTACATCTAGTTTATTAGTAATTTATTACTCATTATAATGTTTATACAGTAAAATCTTTCAAACAAATTTTATTTAGTTTTATTCTCAATTTATTATCTAAGAAGCTTTCAAGAATAGTCAAATCTAAAAAAATCATGGTAAAATGTTTGTAGAAAATGTTTACTTTTATTTTAGGTTTATCAATTCAAAATTTTAAAAATTAACTACAAAAAATAATTAGTACAAAAATATTTATTTAAGTTTTATTTTGGATTTACTTTTAGTTTATAAAATTATCAATAAAACAAAAGAAAAAAGAATAATTAAAACGTATGCATCATCTTTAGTCTCTAACAAACACGATTTTATCTTTCTTCATGGTTAATTTTTAGCTCAAAAATATTTATTTGTTAACTATTTTCATTTAAAATGCATAAAACCTTACGATTTTTTATTCTAAATAATAACAAACAAAACAACAATTAAATCTTAAAAAACAAAAATAAAAACTCACATACATCTTCATTTTCTTACTAAAAAGATAAAAAGTTCTTTTTTTTTTTTGCATTATTATTCTTTATTGTTGACTTAATGATGGTGGTAGTGATGATAGTGGTTGGCGTCTTCACTCATACCATCTTCATCTTCTTCTTTTTTTTGTTCTTCATATTTTTAGAGAAAGAATGAGTGAAAAAAAAAGAAAGAAAATGAGAGAAGACTTTTCTTCTTTTAGATAAAACACGAAAAAAGAAATAAAAAATAATGTAAAATTGAAATCATCAGAATATAGATTTATCCTTTTAAAAAATATAGGATATAAATGTCTTTCTTATTACATGTCTTTTTTGAAAAAAAAAATGGAGGATGTACTTCCCTTTTAAAATTTCATGCTACTAAAATTGTTGGCTTTCACATTGGGCCAAATTCATGGCACTACCTTATGAGCTTTTACATTAACGTTAACATCACTAGGTCTAAAAATGATATTTATAAGCGCCAAGAAGATTTCAAGATACATTTGAAAACGTCCGCATCTTCTAAAGTGAAGAGGGACTTTCTAAATGTAGTTACTGAAGAAGTGAAGTGAAGAGAGACATTTAAAGATACTATTTTCGGTTTAGTAGATTTAATAGTTGAATAAGTTATTTTT
>CATIWR010006414.1:0-17717 GCA_949677035.1 Omphalea diandra | reverse complement strand
TGGAGATAAACAAAGAAGTTTGAGGCAAATGATGATTTTAGAAGTGCATATTTATTTTTTGAGGCAATGTCTCTGACAAGGGATTTTTTTGCCTCAACAGTATACACTATGCTCCTTATACAGAGAGTCGACTATACTTTTAAGAAAATAAAATAAGATCTTATTTGTAAAAAGAAAAAGTAAA
Organism: Omphalea diandra; assembly: GCA_949677035.1. NCBI lineage: Eukaryota > Viridiplantae > Streptophyta > Magnoliopsida > Malpighiales > Euphorbiaceae > Omphalea > Omphalea diandra. The sequence continues at coordinate 17,533 of CATIWR010006414.1, read as the reverse complement.
ATGGTTAAAACAATCTTATTTGGTCTAAGATAAAGCAGATGTCTTACTGACTTGTCCCCTTAATTTTATATGCATTTGCAAATTTTATTAAATATAACTAGATATCTAAAGTTAAGCACACTTATATATATATATATATATATAAAAGGATAGTTGTATTTCACTTAATAACTGGCTTATGAGATGTTGACACATTCATATAGCGATATTCTGAGTCATCACTATTGATTAAATCTTTTTTTGCAAAGTTGATTTCTTGTAATATGGATCTTAAGATTTTGATTTTGGAATATAATTTTTATCAAGAACATCACTTAGAAAGCATGATTGAGGAAGTGACTCATACCATGATTTTCTATTTGCTATTAAATTTTTGTGAAACGAGAGAATGTTTCAAGGGACATCTTCAGATAATGAAGGTCATATTTCTTTTAGAACAACTTTATTTTGGCAACACATGTGCCTTTGGAGCTTGTGAAATTCATGATGATGATCAAATACATGATGATTGCAGAGTGAGAATTTATTTTCTCCATAGATTTGAAATATTGACATTGCTTTGAATCTTAGAACATCGTGTTTAACAGAATAAGGATAATGAACAATGAGGATAACCCATTTTTCAAAAGCCAAATTTGGACTATGATATTTAGATCTTGCATTCAAAGGAGATATATTGATCTAGGGTTTGGAACAATTCAAGAAAAATCATTTTATAAGATTAATTTGTGTTTCTTTGTTATATCTATGAGATATGTGCAACAGTGATAAAGTCGAATTTCTAATGATATGGTATATGTTTAACAACAAAGCCATTCTTCCCACTTGAGTAATTAAGGACAAGATAAATGTTTTCTTTGAACTCTAGCATCATTTAAAAAGGAAGAACAATCCATGATGATAATAGAATAATATCTAATTAGATGGAACTCAAACTTTTTTGTTCCATTATTGACATTTAAGATTTCATTAAAAGTAAAGTGATAATGAAACTTTGAGTCTTTAAATTTTGCACTTGTAAAGTTGTCTTATTCTTTAAGAAGAATAGCTCTCCAATAGTAATTACTTACATATGTATGCAAAATCTTTTTTTCCTATCAAGATAATTTGTAGAGTTGATGAATTTTGTATTTTTTTAATGTTTTTACAATTATCATTTGCAAGTTTGAACACTGAGGAGAGTATTTGTTTAGCATAATCCTAAATAAATTAGCTTTTTTGGTCAAATAGGGGATAAAGTCTCTGAGATAATTTGCAGTTCTAAAAAATTGTTGAATTTGCTTGTACGAGATATGTTTATGAGAAAACTTTAATAATTTTATATCAATGTGTGGTCCTAGCTTACATTAGCCATATTGAAATATCATTTCAAAAAATTAAATCTTTATTTGTGCAATATGCATTTTAGTGAAGCACATCATGACACTATAACTCTTTGTGAGAATAGTAAATTGAGAAAGTAATTATTTATTAGATAAATGATTTAGAGAAAATAATAGGATATCATGTATATAAACGAGAGTATTGTGTAGGATTGATTCTGTAATCATAACTCTCTAGAATAGTGATGGGTATATTTAAAATTAAGATTAAAGTATCAAATAAATCCATGAACTTGTTTCAAAGTGATAATAAATGAAAAATTGAACTATTTCATCAAATTTACCCATAAACTTATTTCATCAAAATTATCTTTGATCTTGCATAATTTCGTCATAAAAATCCATAATATTAGCGCAATTAACTTTTTCATCAAAATCACTATTAATCTTATATTATTTTAGCATAAAAGTTTGAAATACTAATTGAGAAAAATGCATATATTATAAACGCAATTTAATATTTATAAAATCAGTTTTTAAAGAGAGAAAATAAGAAAATTAAAAAATAATATTAAAAAAACCATGATGATCACAAAACACATTTAAGAGAACCGGACTTAGATTTACTTTGACAAAAACATAACTACCCCTAAATTTTTAAATCCTCAAATCCAAAAAATAAAGTTTCATTTTGATAATAAAATTTTATTAATTGAAGAAAACAAAAAGGCGATGTTTTTGTGAAATAATAATTATACTTGTTCATCCAATTGCAATACATATATAGGGAAATGAGTTAAATAAAAGTATAATGATATGCAAAAATAATGCTAATGCGGAGAAAAAGCATCACTAAAAGTAGCTTGGAGTGAGGCAAAGTAAAGTAAAAAATTTTACTCGTACCCTAATTATGAGGTAAAAATGAGAGAAATTGAAATAATTTTTTCAATTCTTCTTGATTAATATTGTCGAAGTTATTTGTAATAACTCTTTTTGAAATTGCATGAATTTATAATGGCAAGGAGGAAATATATAAGTATTTTGAATGGTGCGATGATCACTTTTCGGAAAAGACTATTGTTTTCCTTAATTTATTTATTAGTGATTTAATTACTTCTTAAGCCTTTTCTAAGACATGGTGGAAAATCTCTGTCTTTTCTCCTTCATAAAATGAGCATGAGATTACACTTTCGCCTCGTAGATCCCTATGAGAACTCTCAAAATGGATTCTCAAAAAACCTGAAAAAAATTAAATACAGTTTTATAAGTTTTTATATTTATTATTTGTATATTTTATATTGTATATATATATATAATGCGTATAATTATACATTTTTATATATTTATTAATTTGTAGCATAATATTTTTATTTTATAATTTAATAAATCATATTTTTGAAAAATAATTTAAAAATAATAAACAAAATATTTGCTTTGTGAAAAATTCTCATGGGGCGATGAGTTCCAATGAAAGTAGGGACAATAGAAAAATTCTTTTCATCAGGAGAAGGAGATAGATGGTGGATGATTGTTTTTTCCTCATTTACTTGTCATTCTTAAGTTAATGTATTTTTCAATCAATATTTTAAACTTTTATGACGAAATAATATAAGATCGCGGATAATTTTAATGAAAAAATTCATTTTGTCTAACATTATATACTTATGTGATGAATTAATACAAGATTAGAAGTAATTTTTACAAATAATTTAAATTTAAAAATATATTTAATAAAATAATTTATTTTATTATTTATTGTCATTTTTGAGGTAAATTTAGAGATTTATTTAATAGTTTAACTCTTGACATGACCTTTCAGTGATATTGATGATCTCGGATACAAAAGATTGTCTTGTGCTTATCTTTTGGTTTAATGGCGAGTTGCCAAAATTCTGCTCAAAGTCAAACTTTAAAAAGTAATTTACCTTAAATAGATAGGAAATTAAGGATAATATCTTTGAAGGTGCAGATTTATCATCTTTTAAAGTGCTTCAAAGTTGATAATCAATTATCAATATCTTTTTCCAGTAAATCAATTCAAATCTTTTATTTATATAAAATACCTAACAAGTCTCAGTGATGTTTTAAATTTGGAGTTGAGAACAATCTTGAGAGGTCATGGCCAAGTCTTGAGAAGTCATTCATTCATGAATAGCTTTTATTGAGTTAACATTTTCATTTTATTTAAACGTAAGGAAATAAAAAAGTTTAGTCAATATATTATACATAATTTATTATAGTATCAATATAGACAATTAATTCAAACCCCAATTTAATTTTAAAATATTATTTAAAATCATCACTCTTTATTATATTATAAATAATTTTTTTATTTTAATTTATTTTAAAATTTTAATAAAAACTATTAAAATGATAAAAAAAAATATATTTTTATTTCTCTCTATTTTATTTTTATTAATAAAAAATAAATCACTTATAAATAATAAAAAAAGAAAAAGAAAAATAAGAAAAAAATATTAAAAAAATGCATTTACTGTGAAATGACTTGTTTGTGTACAAGTGTCATCCTATAACTAGCAGACAATAATCCAGAGAAAAAAAAATCACATCGACTTGTTCTAAGATGGGATATTACGAAAATTACAGCGAGGCTTGCTGTTGTTGCTTAATGGTGCATGGTGCAACTATTGGGGCTAGCATTCCTACATCTTTGCTAGTCCCTACCTTAATAATCTAAGGAGTGTTAGATCACTGACTGCTAATATCTTTCAACTCTAGCGTCTACCAATTGAACAAGCTAAATCCTTTCCCAGTCTCATCTGTGGAGTCTGATTCACTTCCCACCTCCTCTTCCGAACTGCAATCGCTTCGAAGGCGTTGAATTTGGTCAGCATTTTCAATGATCCAAGTAGAAACTTCTGGTGATGCTAGCCATGCTGCTACAGCTTGCTGGGTTGATTCTCTTGTAAAATCCTCCCACTCTTTCTTTGTAAACTTCTTGCGCTCTTTCGTCTTGTGAAAGGTTGAAAAGTAATCCTGCTCATCTCTTGCCCCTGATCCAGTGGATGATGTCAAACCTGTTAAAGCCAAGATAAGATATTTACACAAACTAGAGTTAACACAAAATAAGATGACCCAAGATTCAGCTACTTGTGCCCAATACATGTAAGTGTATGGCCACACAATATAAAATACCCACACAGCAGCACGATATCAGAAAAAGAAAGATTAGCGACAAAAGCAGCCAGATACAGGATTTAGTCTCACAAGACAAGCTTCAAGGCTCAATCCCTTTACGAAAGAGGGTATATGAAATTCTTTTTTGGGTTTGGAATTCGTATAAGTGGTAGCTTAGAACTGTGGTTGGTGATCTTCCATATTCCCGAGTAACTGCACTACCTCAGTGCGGAACAATTTCTTATCAAGGAAGTGCCAGTTTTCCTCAATAAAAATCCCAGAGTATCCAACGAATAAGATGGGTTTTTTTGTTTTTTTTTTTGGAGGGGGGGGGGAGGGGGAGGAGAGCATAAGACGAGATGTTTTTATAGCACATACCACGAAAATTCTCTTTTGGAAAAGAAAAAAAATAAATAAATAATATCAGTTTTTCTTTAAGGCCCATTTGAAAACTAATATTTAAAGAAATTAAATAAATTAATTCTATTTTAATAATTACTAGTTTTTACTAAACATGAGTTACTCATGTTTAAAATAATTATTAGATATATAAATTAGTTAATTTTATATTCATATAAATAAAGAAAATAAATGATGTAAAATTATAAATAATTAAAAATTTTAAAATTTATATAAAATAAACTTTAATAAATATAATATTAATAAATATAATATTTTATTAATAAGTGAATAAAAAATAAATTTAAGATAAAAATGATGAAAAAATAAATTTAAAAATTAACAACAAAACTAAATAAAATAACATCAAGAAATAAAAAAAGATATTTTCATCACGCATCATCAAATAATCACAAATTTTAAAATTGGAATAATAATTAATTTCATAAAAAAATATTACTTATCCAATTAAAATTTATAACTTAAAGATTATTATGATCAATTTAAAAAAGTTTTATATCTAGAAATTTTTTTTCTAATTAATTATTTTTATACATGGTATAGTATAAATTTCAAATATTACAAATTTTAAAGATTATTTGTTTTATAAAAAAATATTATCCATCAATTAAAATTTATAACTTAAGGTTATTATCAATTTAAAAGTTTTATATCCTTTTATGTCCAAAAAAAGTTTTCTCTAATTAACCACGTTTATATATAGTATAGATAAATTTCAAATATTACAAATTTTAAAAATTAAAATGATAATTAATTTTATAAAAAAAATTATCCATCAATTAAAATTTATAATTTAAGGTTACTGTCAATTTAAAAGTTCTATATCCTTTTATGTCCAAAAAAAAAATTTTCTTAATTAGTTACTTTTATATATTATATAGATAGATAAATTATATTGATCTTAAATTTTAAATATTTGAAAAAATTGAATAAAATTAACTTAAAAATATAAATATTTTTATTTGTTATTTCGGTGATTTTAAAAAATCAAAAATTTCAAAATTTTAACCAATAATTAGTTTTATACAAAAAATTATTTCCCCAATTCAAATTTATAATTTAAGGTTATTATTATCAAATTAAAAATATTTTATATCTTTTTATATCCAAAAAAGATTTTTCTAGTCATTTTTAAAATAGTATAGATATAGATGGATTTTCAAGTTTTAAAAATTAAAATAATAATTGATTATATAAAGAAATATTATCCATCTATTTAAAATTAAGGTTATTATCATCAATTTAAAAAACATTGCATATTCTTTTATGTCTAAAAAATTTTTTTCTAGTTAACTACTTTTATATATAGTATAGATCTTATTTGGAAAGACTATGTTTGCAAAAAATCAATTCTTTCATTTAAAAAAATGATTCAATTAGAAAATTAAAGAATTTTATTAATGATTCTATCAATTTAAAGTTTATTCTAAATAAAAAAAATAACTATAAATGTTAACAAAAATGAACTATAATGTATTTCAAACAAGGCTTAAAGAAACAGTAAATGGAAAGAAAAGTAGCAAGGAAGGAAGAGCCCGTCTCTTTGGGTTGTCATCATCAAAGGAAAGGTCATAAAAAATAAAGTAATACCTTTGACAGGAGAGTTCGACAACGCAGATGAGCTCTTTGGACTACTCCACACCTTCCCCCGAGGGCTCATTCTTCCTGACCTGCTAAGGAATTCAGCCTTGTGCTTTGTTGCTACCTGTCTTCTTTGTTGTAGCAAAGGAGTCCCACCCCAAGGATATGATTGACGCCTTCATGAAATCAAGTTGTAAGCGGAAGTGGAAAATTAGATCATAGTCACATAAAATGAAACTTTGAAATTTCAGAGAAACTTGAACAAGTAATTTATAACTGGGCCTACTATCTCCCTTTTCATCTCATCTAAAGCAAAACCCAATTTTTTAATATCCATCCCAATCATCTATCAGAGAAGGATGTTGACCCAATGCTATCTAAACAATCAAATCCTCAGGCATCCCAATGCAGATTCCAGCAAAATCACTAAATTTGTTGCACAAGGCAATAATCGGGTTTAGATCCCATGAATGAAATATGCCAGAAACTAGTTAGCTATAAAACAACTAATTTTCTTTTCCTCATTTTAATACTTTAGTAGTTAGCTATAAAACAACTAATTCTCTTTTCCTCATTTTAATACTTTAGGACATTATAGAAGAAACTGAAAGAGAATTATGCAAACTTACACTGGATGATGCCACTTCAACGAATTGATAAGAAAGCAGACAGCATGCAAAGAAACCAACGTGATCATTGCCATGGAAGCATCAAGAGTGCTCTGAAAAGGACAACAAAAAAATAAAAGTTAAGGTACACAACGCTGTGAAACTAGTGATTAAACTGAATGAGGAAACAAAGAACTAATAACTACACTAATAAATTAGCGACCTTAAATAACTAAAACTGACTGATATCTCAACTAAAAAGAATTTCTAACCACCAGAATCAAAATTCCTTGACACAAATGCAGCACAGAAATGAGCTTATATAATGAAGAAAGAAACTGCAGTAATAGAGAAGACATGCAGGTTGGAAAGTTAGAAGGTAAAGGAATGTCAGTTGTTATTGAAGCAATGGAATAACATGTCACATTTTGCAAGAGACCAAATTCAATGCTACATGAACTCTCATTCAAGGGGCAGGTGTAAAGACTAATGAAATGAGAAATGGCGTTATTATAATATTATCAGAATGGATCAAAATTAGTTCTGCTCCTTAGGCAGGTTCAGCTATAGTAGAATTCAATGCTAAGTATAACCTATGGAGAGGAACAGAAAGTCCTTAAACCAACAGAATCAGGGTCTAATACGATGCATCCATTCTGATTTGAAAGGTTAGCAAAGTTAGCAACTTAACAGACAAATACAGAAATAATAAAATACAAAAGTAAAAAATCCTAGAATGTCAGGTGCAAATTTAGCTTTTCTCTCAAGTAGAAAGCGATTGTAAGCCTTCACCAGCATCAAGTACACATCAGTTTCAACCTAACAACTTTTGCACTTTCCTAACACTTGCAGCTCTTAGGAGAAACTTCATAATCTTCATATGGCAATTTTATGGAAGATAGGCAGGAATATGAAGGCAAGCAGACTGAATTCAAACCTTAAATTCAATTGAATAAATAACGTCAGATTGAGGTAGGCTCAAGCCCAAAAGCAAAATGCTATACACCATAAAAACAGCATAAGTAAACTTCATCGTCATAGTCATCCCTTATGTCATGGTACTTACGTATACTCACAAATAGCTTCTATCATGAAAAGAGTCCATAGATTGTGTGGGCACAGCTATTAAATGCTGAAGCAGTTGTATAAACTTACATTATTATTTAGGGCATCCAAGCAACTATAGACATCATCATAAGTATAATATGGAAAAAAAAAAAGAATACTAAATCCAATAGCAGACCTGCAAAATAAAGGTGGCTGCAATGATGCGCATTGCCCATTTCACAAACTGAGCTACACCAACATCCACACTTCCATCCTTTGATATTACAAATTTCCTCACAATCCAGTACCCTAAAGCAGCTCCTGCAAGAACAATACCCACTAATACAAATACATAGACCTGTCAAAAAAAAAAAAAAAAGGAAGTTAGATAACTGTTTAACTGCTTGACTAAAATAACACACAAGGATTTCTAAATAAAACATAATATATATGCAGTATGTGCACATTTAGAATAAGAACAAAAGAAAATCAACATGAGCACAATTTAAGCTTCATCCCCTTGTTGACACATCAAATAAGGGCACAATCTTACTCAATTGCGTATGTTAGACAGAAAAGTAATCTCAACTTGAGTCTAGAAGCTGACCAACCTAATTGTATGCATATTTCAATAAAAAAAAAATAAAGATCAATAAAATGAAGAAAGAAAAGAATTGCAGACTTTAAGATTTAAGGACTTTGGGAACTAAAAAAGGAAGAAGCAGAAAGAAAGAAAGAAAAACAAACAGCAATTTGTATTGACAAAGTATTTCTACGGAAATGCACGCAATATAAGAGAGTTTTGCATGAAGCTGGTCGTAGAACATTGATGAAATTAAACCCACAAGTACCAGGGAGAATCTATGAAGGCAACAACTTACTGGATTGTGCATCTCTTCACTTATCCCAAAGTTGACAAGAATAGAATTTATCAGCATAGAAATGTGATGCAAAACAAAAGTGCCAGCTCCAAACTGCAACAGTAAACGGATAGTGAGCTTTTAATGCATTGCAGATCAAATAGAACAAAAAACTAAAGTAAAAGCTACTTACTACGGATCCATATATGGAAAGATAAAAGATATTTTTCCTCCCAGTTGGCAATAATTTCATTCCCTACAACATTGTACCAGGGAAAAACATAGTAAGTCCATCTACAGAATGTAAAACTACAAAGCAAACATGAAAGACATAATTGCAAAATAATGAAATGAAGCATTGCAAAAATCAAAAGCATAAAGCTGCTCAAGTATGTCCATAACATGAGCTAACAAAACTAGTGTCAACAAACAATCTACTGAGAGAAGTTCTTTGATATCTGTATCCCTTAAATTCTGCTGAAAACAATAATGTATAACTACTTTTGTCCAATCAATAAACCGAGTCGCATATAATGAATAGAAATCTAAACTGGATCCTCTCACACAATAATCCTTCTTTACACAAAGAACTTCTTGATTGAGATTCTAAAGTTTAGTGCCATAAAATTAAGATTCCAAGAACAAAAATAATATAAATAATAAATTTAAAAACTATGAGAAGAAAATAACCCTATTTACTATGGTTAACAAACTCTAAAAATTCTGTGTTATGAAGCAATAAAATATCCACTAAGTCCTCAGGTTCTTGAATTGAACTTTACACCATACTGCAAATGGCATTATATGTCCTTTCTTGGGGCAAGCAAATAGAGGATGCAAAAAGTGTTGGTAATTTCTAACAGCCAACCAGAGTTCCTAAACCCTTAAAAGAACAATGTTGATGCTTAGAAGATGCTTTTGTTATTTAATAGCATCATATGAAATCCAAAACCATACTTAAAAAAGGTGAAAATTTTCTTAAGTATTTTGACTGAACTAAGGTCTGTGCAAAGTGGAACAATTGAAAAAGCAAGATAACCAAACTTAAATACCTGGAAAAGAATGATTATAACAAGAAGGAAAATGCCTATAGCCATTGAAGTGCTATAGTAAAAAGGAACCCAACTACTGACAATTGGTGCTAGCAATAATAACAGAAAACCCGTTGCTAGACACAAGAGGCGCCATTGCTGCAAATCTGCATAAAGATTTTAAACTCATGTCAATCAGAGAAATTTATACACAATCTGAGAAAATGAACACAGCAGATAAGGAAGGGAAGAGGAGGAGCCAACCTTCTTGAACAGAGATTGTGACAGAACCAGAAATTTCACCAACGAACTTCACATCAACATATCTCTCACCATAGGGAGACATTATAGAGGTCCACATGCCCTTTTGAACAGTTTTCCACTCATCCTTCTCACAATGACACAACCCACGGGAAACATTCCTACAGACAATAATGAGAAAGACAAAAATTCAAAACGAGGAAATTCACCATAACAAAATTGAGAAAGAGAAGCAAAGTCGAGAAATCTTACTAACCAATGAAAACAAACTTGAATTCTGGAATGCAACCTCTCAGGGATTACAGCAGATGGAGCCAAAGTAACTTGAAAGGAACTAGCATAACTCCCAAGCTCTAATCTGGAGTGACCAATTACCTTAACCCGTTCACAGTATAAGATATCTTTAGAACCAGGGCTAGGCAAACGTCCATTACGGAAAGATGGAGTGACAACCACAACTGGATTTCCAAACTCAACACCTGTGCTTACAAAACAAAGGTCAATTTTCAAACATAGGAAGAAACCAAAAAAAAAAAAAGCAAAAAAGATATACACACATGAATCAAATTGTTCAACCTATATGGTATAAAACCCACCGCAAATTAAGAGAAACACAGAAAATTAACCGAAACACAGAATACAAATCAATATAAACACTCAAAGGAGAAAATCAATTCCTAACGCATTTCCTATAAAGCGAAACAAATAAATATCAATCCGGGGTCCTGAAAAAATTGAATAATTTTTCTATCCAACTTGTTAATTTAAAGTCCAAGAAAACCATTTTTAGTAAAACAAAACAAATTGTACACTCTTTTATACCAACACCGCAGATCGATGAAATCAAACCCTCACTACCCGTTTAAGCATCCCAGAAAATAAGAAAAGAGAAAAGGTATGTATATCGGATTCCTCAAATACCTTTGAGAGGGGTGGCGTGAGAGGAACGTGAGGGAATCACAAACAGAAGCACTATTGAGAAAAGAAGAAGAAGAGCAAGAGAAGAGGAAGCCATTACTGGAAACTGCTCCTTCTCTGGCTCTCGCTGTCCCTGTATGTGTGTGCGTCTCAGTATGAGTGCTTTGAATTCAATTTTGGTTGCGTGCATTAAGGAAACGAAGGAGACATGATCATAGCGCGCGCTTTGGGATGTCGCGTATTGTCTTTTTGCTTTGGGCTGTGGGCAGATTATTATATAAACATAGTTAATACGGGGCGTTTTGACTTCTCTTTGCGTTTTTGCTAAGCTTAATATGCATGTAAATGAGGCAAATAAATAAATATTTATCAAACTAATTTAAAAAATTATACTCTATATTCGCTCTCATGAAAATGATAATACACAATAAATACATCAATGGTACTATTGTAAACAAAATACAAATATATTTTAGATGATTATTGCTGAAAATATAACTCATATTAATGTTTCTCTTGTAAATTTATTTTTATATTGTTGTAAATTTTAAAATTTTTAAGGACATCTTCTAATTAATAATCAATAATGGTATGGATTAGTATGTAATTAACTACTTAATAGCACATAAATATTTAACTATCTAAATTCATCTAATGTATAATGGGAAAGTCCATAAATCAAACATATTAACAATACATTTGATATGATTTTTTTTTTTTTATACTTAGACATCATAATGTTCTATTCTTGAAATGATTTTATAAAATTCACTTTTTTTTAAAAAATAATTTTAATTAAAATGTTAAACTCTGATAATCAAATTTAATGATAAATATATCATTAATATACATATAGTTTTTTGAAATACTTAGTTTCTATAATCAACTATTATATTTTTAGTTAAAGTATTCATATATTTATAAATTTAAGAAATAAGGTTAAATCTTGTTTAATATATAATTGTAGGATTGGTAATAGAATAAACTAAGATCAATTTTAATATTATCATCACAAATCAATTAGATATCATAGCAAAGATAAGTTGATAAAAAATTTCAAGATGAATGTATAGTAAAAATGAGTTTAACAATTTAATTTTTGTTATCAAATTATAAATTATAAAAGTAATAGTTTACTGCCTTAGTACACAATATTATATATATATATATATATATATATTAGGAGACTTAAACTTATATATGTTTTATTATTTGTCAAAAAAAAATCTTCATTGGATTTCAAGTAGAATTAGATTTCCTATATAAGTTTTTTTAAAATAAAATTACTATCTTTATTTAACTTTAAAAAACCAAATCATCATTTTAAAATACTTATGGTATATAAAAATCAATAAAAAAATTAATATAATATTTCTATCTGAAAAAAGTGAAAATTATTGAGTACAAGTTAAAAATTTTAAATATTACAAATCAAAATTTTTATTATTATAAAATTGCAAAATAGTGCCAGGTTAAATTTAAATCATGTTATATTTATGTAATATAATTTTTATGCCATAAAGAATGTGATTCATCATTTTCTAGATAATAGAGAAATATAATACCCGCAATCAATTAAAATTCAAAACTTTTTTTTATCACAATCAAAATTTAAAATCTTTAATAAGTGAATAAATATTTATTGAATAATAGATACTAATAATTTATCATTTTAAAAACGGAAATTAAATTTAATAACAGTCAAAATCATAGAAAATTTTGAAATGGGAAAGTCCAAATCCCTAGGTACGGATTGAGCCCTAGGTCGAGTTAAGATGCGAAACTGATGTGCGCCTCCAAGTTTAAAGTGCTTTACGTCGAGCCTCGACCCTTTGCGCACGCTTCTTATCACTTTCGCATCTTAAGTCGACCTAAGGTACTTTCTTCTCTCCTCACCCCGATCAGGTTGAAAGCATGCTTATACTTGATTGTACCGCCATTCATTTTGCAAAATTTCAAGCAATTTTGGAGTCGGCTGTTTCTGACTTTTGTTCATTTTTGTACTGTAGTATGCTTTTTCTGTTATTAAGGTGTAAATTTGCTTAATTACTGTCATCCATTTTCATTGCGACTGTTAATGGATAACGAGTGTTTTTGTGCAAGCTGTATGAGTCAGCGACCGAGTAGCTGAACGTTTGCCTTATTGCATTACTGGAACTTGTGTTGCTGCTTAGTTTCTGTCGAAATGGTGCAGATTCTAGTGTTTACAACCGGTTGTTGATGAATATTTTTCATGTGCTCATCATATAATTTTTCAGGTTTACTTTGTGGCGCATGGTAAAAGAGCTTAAAACATAAACTTGTGAATAACTGATCACAGTAATCATTTTGACTTGTTTTCATCAATAATGTCTTGCTAGGCACCTTGTTGCACAATTAAGATTCAGAACATGTTTAGTGATCTGAGTAATAGTTCAAGGACACTTGCCATCTACACTTAATGAGCAACAATTTAAAGATTAGTAGAATCCTTGATTTCAGAGACAGGAATGAGGGTTAAATATTTTGATTCAAGATCAATGCTGGGTTCAATTGAGTGGAATCGCAGTAAATTGAAGAATAGTGTTAAGTTAATAGGATTATCATAGGTTTTGAAAAATGATGACCTGGCAAGTGTAGGAGTGGGATGATGCTTTGTTTGAACTTGCATGAAATAAGAAATCCTTGCAATCCTAGTTATATTTAAAAGACTGCATCTTTATGAATCTACTGCTCTTCCATTTGTTTTAGAAGGCTAATTTGTTCCTTCTTTACTTTTTTTCTTAATCCTATTTTGTAGGCGATGAATCCATCATGGCTAAAGTTTCAACATGGCCCCATCAAAGATGCGGACCTTCTTCATGCTCTCTTGGGCTTAGGGAATTGTTGTTGATATCAAGGTTTTTGTACAAAACAGAATCATGATATTCAAAACATTTTGAGCCCGTATTAGGATGCCAAATGCATTTTTAGGCCCTCAATTTAAAAGATGCTCGACCTGAAATGAAAAGAAAAAAGTGTTTTGAGCATGGACTAATGAAATATGCATTGACTTAGCAGACATATAGTGAGCAGTTTAGAAGTGTTTTATAATTTGATTTTAAAAAAGGAATTTAGGCTTAGCTGAAAAAGTGACTATTTTTGGACTTCAAATGTAATTATCACATTACAGTTTGAATCTTTGGGATTTAACTTGATAGCTGATTCAAAATTTCCGATAAGGTGGGTAAGGCTGGGGTTTGTAGTGAATTTAGTTAACATAAGGTTACCTCAATAAAAGGAGGAAAAAGGGGCAGAGGAGGGATACAGAGAAAGAGAAAATTCAGGGGCTTTTTTTTTCTGGGTTTTCCTCTCTCTGCATTCCTTGTTTATTTGTCTGGCCTCCTCTTTTTGGTTTTTATAGGCCATGGAGCTTGTAATGTGATCGATCTATAGATCTACTTGCTTCTACCCTTCCTACTGACTTAAGTTTGGTTTGATCAATGTTTGCATTCATTTGGGAAAAACATTGTAAAATCAGTTGGCTTTCCATCAATAATAAGAGCCAAATTTCTAGGGTCTTGCCAAGGACTCTAGAAACCAATGTGTACTTCAATTTTTTTTAGATATGTTGCAGCATGTTGCTCTTATTATTTTATTTGGATGTTAGTTGCAAGAACTTTGAATTATTTGCATCGCTTTTATATCAGTTTTGACCTTTTTCTCCGCAGTTTGGATATTGCAAGTTTGACTGGCTTTACTGTCCTCAAAATTTACTGAAGCTGTTAGTTTAGCAACCATGGGAGGTACTTTCTCTTCACAACAATAAATGTTATCTTTTCTTATCAAAACTCAACTTGCAACCAAATACACACTGTCATGTCTTTTCAGGTCCTGAAACCCCACAAGAATTAGATGAATCAAATCAACCCACTAAAGAAAATGAAGATGAAGTTCAGGAAAACGAGAGAAATGGAGATGAGGAAGAGGCAGGAGAATGTGGATTTTGTTTGTTCATGAAGGGAGGTGGGTGCAAAGACGCGTTTATAGCATGGGAGAATTGCATTGAAGAGGCTGAGAAGAGCAAAGAGGATATAGTAGAGAAGTGCTTTGAAGTGACTGGTGCATTGAAGAAGTGTATGGAGGCTCATGCTGATTATTATGAGCCGATTTTGCAGGCAGAGAAAGCTGAAGAAGAAGAGGCAAGGAAGAAGTCAGACAAAGAAAAGGCAGTGGACAAATATGAGACAAATGTGATGGGAAAAGAAATGGAGTCAGCCCAGGGTTCTAAGGCTCTTGAAGAGGGGTCCTAGTGGTAAATGAGATGATTTGCTGATATCTGGAAGATTTTTGTTTGTGAAGAGGATATTGTTGTTTGCTGGTGCTTCCAGTTTTTATTTGCGGCAAATGAAACCATTTAGGCTTTTATGAGATCAAACTTGTGGGTTCAATATTGACAAACAATTTATATTGTTCATCATTGTATTATTGTTATGAAGACAGATAAATAAAAGTGTTGACATGATCAACAAAATTGGGCAGCATTTGTGCCAGTCCAACATTTCAAAATTACCCAAAGTCTCAAGGCAGTGTCCATACATGTCTTTTATTTCTTGTTAAATTTAGTGCTAAGGAAAAGCCCGACTTCCTGCCCAATTTAGAGTAAATTGCATGGGCCAAAGTTTAATGTCTATTCATAATGGCTTGATTGGGATTAGCTACTTGAGATTAGCAGTTGCCACCACTAGGCTTGGTAAGCTAGTAGAGCAAGTTAACCCCAAAATAGGAAAGCACTCTGAAGTGCTCATCAAACTAGTTGAATCTTGGGGAGTAAACGTAGTTGCGTCAAGGCGAATATTGATTTGCTCAAATTTGATTCATTTATACATGAATTGAGTTTGAATCGAGTATTTAAAAATTATTTAATTAGCGAGTTGAACTTGAGTTGGGTATCATCGAAATTCTATAAAGCTTACGAGCCTAAACGAACTTAATTTAAGTGAAATTTTTTTATTAAAATTATATTATAAAATTATTAAAAAATAAGATTTCTATTTTAAATACTTAATATATTTATTAATCTTTACATAAAATTATAAAAAAAAATTAAATATTACATTGTAAATGTAAATTACAATATAAAATATATATTATTTGCTATATATTTTTAATTAATATATTTTTAAAAAGTATTTTTATACATATTATAAATAAAAATATATAATTACATTTTATTATCGAGTTGGTTCACAAGTTTACGAGTTGAATTCTAGTAAATTTGTGATTGACTCGTTAAATTAACAAGTTGAACTCAAGTTTGATTTTAAAACTTATTTAATAAATGAGTTGAGTTTGAATCAATTTTTATCAAATCGAGTTTCGAGTAACTTGCCAATAGACATAGTTTATTTACACCTCTAGTTGAATATGAATTGGAAAGAATTAAATCAACAGTCAGAACTTAGGGGTTGTTATATCATGGATCCTTGTTCATATAGTAATATGGACAGGAGGTCTATCACACTTGCCATAGAAAAAAAAAAAGGAGCACCATAGAAAAAAAAAAGGAGCACCTCTTTCTATTTTTTGTTTTATTCTTCTCTTATTTTATTTTTCTTTTTCTAATAAATGAGGTTTTTATTTTATAAAATTTAATTTAAATATATATAATTTATTTTATCTAATGAATATTTATTTTATGTTATATATAATATTATAATATAAAATAAAAATTATGAAAATATAATGTACTAAAATCTTCAATAAAAATAAAAGAGTACAATAATTTAGAATTAATTATAATATATTTTATATTTAGTTTATAAATTATATAGCATTTGTCAATTTTGATATTACAAAAAAATTAAAAATATCAAAATATTTAACTATAAAAAATGAACCTACAGTTTACTGATAATGAATCTACAATTTATACCAAATGAACCAACAATGTACAAAAAATGAACTTATAGTTTATAAAAAATAAATTTATATTTATAAAAAAATGAATTTATAATTTATTGATAATAAATCTGCAGTTTATAATAAAATAAATCTACAGTTTAAAAAAATGACACTATTATTTATAAAAAATGAACTTATAGTTTACTGATAATAAATCTATAATTTATATCAAAATAAATCTACAACTTATAAAAAATAAACTTACAACTTATAAAAAATAAACCTACAATTTACTGATAATGAATTTATGGTTTATATAAAAAAGAGAAATTAATATATAATATTTAATATAATAATTATTATAATATAATTTAATATAATCAATTGATATAATAATATAAAATTTATATTAAATATTTATATATAATTATATAATTATATATTATATTAATATATATATATATATATATATATATATATATATA
>CATIWR010006402.1:0-30060 GCA_949677035.1 Omphalea diandra | reverse complement strand
AATTAAGGTTTGTTTGTGAGACCTTGCTCTGATACCAATTGTTGGCCCTTGGCACCAAGAAGGGGGGTTGAATTGGTGTATAAAAATTTAAAAAACAAAGAAGAGGGAAAGAATAATGAGAATAATGAAGACAAGCGATTTATAGTGGTTCGGGTATTAACCAACCCTACGTCCACTCCCAAATTCACCAATTGTGTATTTCACTCAATCACTAGTGTTTTACAAGCTCACACTCAACTTACAACAATGTGTTTTACATGCTCACACACAACCTTACAACAGTGTGTTTTACGGGCTCACACACAATCTTACAACAGTGTGGTGTTTAATGCTCACACCCAACATTTTCAATCTTACAAGAATTAGAAAAAAATGAGTAGCAAAGGATTGACAGCTTTTTCACTTGTAATAAAATTCTTCTCGATAAATCTCTTAATCTTTGCTCTTAATGCTTGGTGGAGTATTTATACCCAAATTCCACCAAAGAAACTAACGACTAGTTTCTAACGGCTAGTTTTCTAACTGCTAGTTTGTAACAGCTAGTTTTAAATAGTGCTTTAGGAAAATATAGCCGTTGTGTTTCTTCAGCCAGCATAAGTCGCGGTCGCTAATTCATTTGTGTAGATTGCGATTCTAACCGAAAATCAGTCTGTCAAAATTTGCAATTTTTACTTCTCAAATTGCGGTCGCTACCAACATGTAGCCTTCGCAATTTTTGACTTCCAACGACTTCCTAGGACACTTGTCAAACTCTGATTGTGGACATCTTTCCATTGTGAAGCTTTTTGTAATTTGCGGTCTCGACTCCGACGCGACACAGACTGCGAATTCATCTATCATTCTTGGTTTGCTTCGTTTTGCTTGTTTGCGGTCAAGAATGACTCCGCGATTTAGTATGTCTGATTTTTAGCAAGTCTTCTCAAGAGTCGCAGTCACGAATCCTTGATTGCAAGACTTATTTTTCTGCAAGATCAACACTTAATAAAAATATTAGTAATGATCAATCTCCTTTGTCAAAATCAAAAGAGGTTCTAAATTTAGGATTAACTATCCTAGTCCAACAAACATGTTGAGCAACTTTAGATTAATCCATAACTCGTAACACAAATCAAGGGAATATCTTAAAACTAACCTTAAAAAGCAAAAATAAAAGAAATTTAAATGCAAACAGTGAGTTCAAGAGGATAAAAAAAAAAAACTTAAGTAGTGATTTCATACATAAAAAAAATCACAAACTTTTATAGGAAGCGCAAATACCATATTACAAAAATATAGAAAAGAGAGAATAAGAGAATATTATTTGAGAAAAGTACACAGTCTGCCTCATTTTTTTAGCAAAAGACATTTATTTCTCTCATGTTGTTCAAAGACTTTATGGTACATCAAGTTTCTCTTTTTTACACTCCTAGTGTTTTAGCTTTACATTGTTACATTTGCAACCATTTTGTTTTTTATTTTCATCTCTGGTTTATTGCGTTTGGTACTCGTCTTTGATTTTTGTCTTCCTTCTTTCTGATTTTCCTTTGAAGATGACTACTACCATGATCACCATTGCATTGACAATAAAAAAAGAATAATACAAAGAAAAATCTCTCTTTTCTCTCTCTAAAAATAGTAAGAAAATGAAAATGCATGTGGATTTTTATTTTATTTTCTAAGATCTAATAGTTGTCTTTGTCATTATTGCTGTTTGGAATAAAAAAATCATGAGTTTTTCTACGTGTTAAATAAAAAAAAAGTTAACAAATGAATGTTTTTGAGCTAAAAATCAGTCATAAAAAGAGAGAAAATAATGTTTGTTAGAAATTAAAGACGATGTACATGTTCTAATTGTTCGTCTTCTTTCTTTTTTTTATCGATGATTTCATAAACCAAAAGTAAATCCAAAATAAAACTAAAATAAATAATTTCCTTCAAGTTATTTCTTGTATGTAATTTTTAAAAATTTTGAACTAGTAAATTAAAAAATGTAAATAAAATATAAATAAACATTTTACTATATATAAAATATTTTTCGCTTGATGCTCTTACAAAGAAAATCATGTTTGTTAGATGTTGAAAATGATACATACGTTCTAATTGTTTTTCTTTTTCTTTTGTTTTATTGATGGTTTTATAAACCAAAAATAAAACTAAAATAAATATTTTTCTATGAATAAGTCAATAATAAACCATTTATAAATATTTTACTGTGTAAGAAGAATTAAACGCAAACAACATCTTCAATCTCCAACAATTTGATTTTCTCTCTTTTATAACTGATTATAAGTTCAAATACGCCAATTTTGAACTATTTTCTATTCACAATATACCAAAAATTTTGATTTTTTATTCTAAACAATAAAATAAGAATTAAAAATTATAGCAAATAATAAAACAATCATATTAAACAAATTCACAAATCTGCAGTTGTGTGGAAGAAAGTGAGTTTGCTTTCATATTTTCATTTTGATGATATTTCTTGATAATTTTTTGATAATGTCAAAATAGAGAAAGAGACATACAGAGAATATGAGAATTTAATTTAATGTGAGACGAAGTAGAAGAAGAAGAAGAAGAAGAAGAGAGGAGGAAAAAGAAGAAAAATAGTGTTAAGAATAACGAAGCATATTTTAGGAAATATGAGGCATAAATGAGTTTTTTCAGAAAAGAAAATTGAAGAATATATATTTGTCTTTAGTTCTTTCGATTTAAGTGTTCCTGTACAAAACCCATATTATTTTTGTATATCTATGTACAATGAACTACAACTGATTTATAATAGAGTCAGGAATACAATACAGAAAATAAGGTTGATTAAGAATCAATCTACAAAGGAAAATATATCAACCTGTAATGAAATGTATATGTACAATTAATTAGGAATATATCATCCTAGAATTAAAGAAGTAATAATGTTAAATTATGCTAACATATCACAAAAGTCAAACAAAAGTTGCCGGAGAATTCTTGAAGTGTTCTCCTCCAGGTTCAGACTGTTTCTATGCTTTTATCTGTTTTGTCATGAATGCTTTCCGAGGAGAATTTTAGTGGGGAACCCTTCTAGTACTGTAACTACTGACCTATTGCTGAATAACTAGTCTTCATACAAAGAATAAAGATTAATTAGCTCGACTGCCATGAGATCACCAGTAGGAATTGCTTGCTAAATCAATAAAAATATGACAGAAATTGAGCTTCATATCCAAATCAACTAATGAAATTTCTAACGTGATGTTTCGACACCTTTATTACACCTCACAAGAGGTCATCTGATCACTAAAAAGATGTATAGGCACCTTTATTGCACTTGAAGTTGCGATGGCAAAAACCCCATTTTAACTTTACATGATAAATACTTACCAGAAACATCCAACGAGCTGCAGTATGTGAATAAAAGAAAAACCACAGTATACTTAGGCCTTAGAGTCGGTAATTAATGAACTGTACATGGGCATCATTTTAGCTTACATTGCTTGAAAATCATCGTCTCCTTTGTTTTTTACATGTTAAAAAATAAAATACAACAAAGGGCCAAAAGACGCACACATGTTATAAATACGTGCATTGTTACAACCGTTTCCAGATCTGAGCAACTACAGGAAGGCATTACACAAAAAGAAAAATAGAAAAAGATTCAAAGGAAGAAAGCAAAGCACGGAAATGACGATGGTGAAGAATGAAGAGAAGCCAGGAAGACGCGGCACGTACATCGCAGAAGGTGAGGCCCAGGCAACTCGGTGTGTCAAAAGAAGGCGCAGAAATCCAGCTGCAATTGCAGTTGCAGTTGCAGTTGCAGTTGCAGCTGCCAGTGAAGACAATAATCAAAGTCAGCAGCCACAGCAACAAACTGACCAAACTTCTGCTGCTACCACAGTAAAAAGGAGTTCAAGATTTCGTGGCGTCAGCAGGTGAATAGAATAAACTTGTGTAGAAATGAATTGACGTATTTCGCCTAAGCTCATCTCTTACAGTACGTAGAATCACTAAAAAAGAACAAATTCAAATTTAACAGACATAGATGGACGGGTAGATTTGAAGCCCACCTGTGGGATAAGCTGTCTTGGAATGCAACACAGAAGAAGAAAGGAAAACAAGGTTAATATACAAATCTACATTAATTATTTCACTGTTTTGCTTTTATTTTCATTTCCTAATGCTTAACATTTTTGTATTTAATGTATGTTCTCGTACTGGATTATGCTTCTTTGGACTGGGGATTCAACAGTCTATCTTGGTCAGTACTCTTCAAGAGGCTGTAAATTTCTCCTGTTTTAGTCACTTATTTTCTTTAAGGAGATAGTGACTGATTAATGTATAATTTGAATTTATCAGGAGCTTACGATGAAGAAGAATCTGCAGCAAGAGCATATGATTTAGCTGCATTGAAGTACTGGGGGACATCAACTTTTACAAATTTTCCGGTACTCTATATGCTCTCACATCTGAAAGTCATGTTTTCACAATGAGAGGAACTAACACAATAGATGTAATTTTGCAGGTAGCAGATTATGAAAAAGAGATTGAGATAATGCAAACTGTAACGAAAGAGGAATATTTGGCCTCCTTAAGAAGGTAAGGCGTAAGATTCACGTATGTGCCTTTGTGCTGAAAATAATCTATTAATGTCTACTCTCCCTAATATTCTCTGGAATTTGTTACAGAAATAGCAGTGGCTTTTCAAAAGGGGTATCCAAGTACAGAGGAGTTGCTAGGTGATTTTCCCGACTCGATGAACCTGCTTTTCAATTAAAGTGGTGATAAGATAACAATTGGTAACCATTCTTTTGGGAAAATCACACATGCGGGCACCACCATAATGGGAGATGGGAAGCAAGAATAGGAAGAGTTCTTGGAAACAAATACCTATACCTTGGCACCTACAGTATGCTGAACCTAAACCAACTATATATATATATATATATATATATAATTTATTTATAAAGTGAAAAATAGAAATAGCAATAACTTGAGTTTTCATCTTAGACACGCAAGAGGAAGCTGCTCGCGCCTACGACATAGCTGCAATTGAGTACAGAGGGATCAATGCAGTGACCAACTTCGACTTGAGTACATACATCAGATGGCAAAAGCCAGGATTAGCTGCCAATGAAAAATCAGAGACAATCATAGATCCTCAGATGCTGCCATTGGCCGCCAACTACATTCCACGAGAAGAGCCTACCACAGATTACCTGATCAACTCCCCTCAAAAACAAGTTCTCCAAAACAAAATCCCTGTTAGCCCATGTAACAAGACTCCTTCATCACCCACTGCGCTTGGCCTCCTCCTTCGATCTTCCATATTCAGGGAATTAGTTGAGAAGAATACCATTTTGTCAGAAGATGAAAATGATGGGGAAGAGACAAAGACCCAATCGCAGATGGGTATAGATGATGAGTTTGGCGGGTTCTTTTATGACGGAATTGGTGACATCCCATTTGCTTACTCCGCCAACAAAGATAGCTTAGTGTTGCAAGAAAGACAACTTCGCTCAGTCTTATGACAGGGCAAGACGGTACAGCAATGTGTAAATCGCACCAATTTGTCAGTTACATATTGGTGACATGCAGTGCTTTCTTTATAAAATTGATCCTTGTATAAGGCTTTTTTTCCCCCCCCTTCTTTTTGGCCCTTTGGCTTCATATATAAATTTGTAAACAAGGTTTTGGCTTACTAAGAAATAAACGTCTAACTTCTTCAAACTCTGCCGATGGGTTTGGCTTGTGTTTGCCCTTATATCTTTCGCATTTCGTAGACGTTAATGTTTAATTATATATGCTTTAAGATATGGATAGAGTTTGAAGAAGTCAACTGTCAGTTCAAAATAAATTTTTTAAAAAATTATTTTGTTTTTTAGGCTAATTTGATATGATTAAATTTTAGCAGATTTTTCTGCATTTTACTTATGTCTTCTGCTATATAAACATAGCTTAAATTCTCAATAATATTATCTCAAATTCTTGAATCAATTATTTTTCATATCTCTTGCTTCTTTTGTTCTTTTATTGTTAAAAGTTCCAATAGTGATATTAGATCAAGTTTCTTAAAAGAATCTGTCACTACAAAAATGCTACTTTTAGCAACCACAACATTTGTTCGTTTATTAGATTTAACGACCACATAAAAACTTCACTACTAAGCAGTTAGCAACCACAAAAACTTGTGTGACCGTTAAAGTAGCAACCAAAACATGTGGTTGTTGTATAGTCTCTCCATGATTGCTAAATGCTGATCATGAAAAATTAAGATGGATCATTTAGAAACTACTTAAAGACCACTATAGTAGTCACTATTTAGGGATCTCATTATATGGTCTTTATCATGTGGTCTCTAATAGAAACCACAAAATGTGCTATGTATTTGGTGATCTTAATTTAGAGACCACATTAGGTGGTCTCTATTTATGGTCACTATTTAAAAATCACACATTATGGTCTCCATTTTGTTATCACAAAATAGAGACCACAGTAAACCACAAAATAAGTGGTCTCTATTTAAAGACCATAAGTTAAATTGTCTATATTTTGTTACTATATTAGAGATCACTTATCCCGTGGTAGTTAAATAACTAAATAATTTACAATATTATTATTGTATTTTCAATTCATTTATTTGTATATACTTTATTATTATTATTATATAGACCAAAATAAATTAAGAATTACAAAAATAAAATATAACTATAATTAAATAAAGTAATAATGTATAATACTAATATTATAAATTCATAATACTCAAAATAATAAATATTCAAATCCCAATATTACAAAGTTAAGTCATAGTACTGAAAATAGATGCATATAAGAAATACACAGAGAGGACTGAGACTCATGAGTCAACAAATGGATCATGATCAGAGATGTCGCTAGGAGGTAGAACAGATAGGCTTGGGACATGCTCACAAGTATTGGCACACTTGATTCTTCATAATAATCTACAAAACCTGAATTTCAATATTTTTTTTTCCATAATTATTGCGCCAAATGCAAGATAATCTCCTCAAAATCCTATGATGCATGAAAACTCTTAACGGAAAGCTTTCTCTTCGGAAATATTTCCTCCTAGAAAACTCACAAAAAAGGTTTCAAATATGTTTCTGTAATTTTTAAAAAAATTAAAAAAATGTATTTTCACTTTGAAAATACATTTCTTTTCTATTATTAATCTTGTTTATGGAACTTATAGATAATTAATATTTATTTTTAAATATTTAATTGATTATTATTATTTAATTTATTTTTATAGTTAATATTGATTTATATAATTATCTTTAATATTATTTTTTGTATGATATCATATTTAGTTGCTTCAATATTTATTATATCTACGAAAAGACATTTACAAATATTTTCTATATATAATTTATATTTATACATTTTTCCACATTTCATTTCCCATATTTTTTAAAAAATATTATTTTTCATGTCCATTTTTGCGTTTTCCATTTTTGTGCTACCTAGTCAAAATCTCTGGTGTATTGTTCATTGACTACATTAGTGGCAATGGTGGATGTGGTGGCATCAGAGAATAAGCTAGATGACTTTTTTTTTTTTTTTTTCCATCATGTATATGTATCTATTGTTCGAGGAAGCCGTAATTGCTTGCATGAAGAGTCAATCTTCATCCTTTCTGGGAGTGTTGAACCTGGTTTTCGGCTTCATTGTAAAATGTCTCAGCCATGATGCTTGAAATGTTTCTACAATAGAACATAGACTATTAATTAATGAATTATGTCTTGCTATTTTTAAACATATAGACTATTAATAAATTATGTCTTGCTATTTTTAAACATATAGACTATTAATTAATGAATTATGTCTTGTTATTTTTAAACATATATTAAGTACTTACCCTTAGTTATTGGGCATGTTCATCGATACAGTTCTTCGATCCATCTACATCTATACTCATGTGTATCTTGTCAAGGGTTGCACCTTCCTCCATCTCCTAGAAAAAATTATTATAAAAATAAATTTACAGAAGTTATTAAATTATAATGAAACTGTAAAATAATTTTCTTTACTATCCCTTTGGCATATTAGTTCATAGAGATGGAGTCACAAGTGTGTCATGTTAGACCAAAACTAGGCCCTTCCATTTCACTCTGACGATTTATGGATTGATGCTCCGTCACAGACTGAAAGGAAGCTTTAACCCACTTTTGATGCCATTTAGTCTAGATTGCCTCGTATACAAATGCTCGTCATTCCTTACTCCTCCACTTGGATAATATGTTTATATATCTCCTAATTGCCAACTGCTCACATGCCAACCTCACCACCTCATGAATAACATCATTCCACATAAATTATTTCTATAAAAAATTTATAAATAAAGTTAATAAACAAATAAATTAAAAAAATTGATAGAGATCCCTTAAAATAGGCACTATCCAAACCTCAAAGTTGAGAAATTTTTTTTGCAAATAACAAATCACTTAAAAAAAATATTTGGTAACTTAACCAAACAATTCCTAAAATATATATGGTGCACATACATCATCTCTTTAAAAATATTACATAACTCAACCAAACACTTTCCAAAATATATATAGTTCATATAGAAATAATACTATTCATCATATTACACTTCACAACCATCAAATAGTAATATATTTATTTTCATCTACTCAATTCATCACCTGAAATTCATCCAAATATAAATTCTAGACCTCTTGTGGCACTGTCTTCTACTTATATCCCTCTTCATCCATCTTCTCCTTAAAAATATAGGATATACGAATTGTCATCTCATGTGACTTAATGAATATATGATTATCAAAATAAATAATATTTTATTTAATGAAATTAAAATAAAAATTCCTAAAATTTGACTTATCAATCATTATGTAATCTCTTGCTTCTGACTACTGTTATAATAGCTTCCTACAGTCAACACTAAAGTAGGCATCCCAAGATTAGTTTGTTGTGATAGAGAAGGATCAAAGGTTAGAGGTGGGATTGGCATGAGCAAAGGAGCTGTAAATGGAGCTGGTGTTGATGGAGCTTCTAATGCAGATGGTACCAATAAAGCTATGACCTGGATGGGGCTATTGTGGTGGAAGGAGATGTGGATGATGATGGAGCTGCAGTGGTAGATGTAGGTGTAAAGGTATTACTTGATGATGCTGATGTCAGCTTTATAACACATTGTCCCCTGCTTATGCCTCTTCCCTTTGTCCCCTGCTTATGCCTCTTCCCTTACCCCTTCTCACGAATTCATCTATATCACATGGTCGATAACGCATCTTGTAAAATAAAATAAATTTAACAATCTTGAGACAATCATCAGTATGTAAAAATTATTTAATTAGAGCCATAGTCGAACATCATAAAAGATAAGCATGATTAGAGTACATATTCCTAAAAATAGTTTATCTACTTACTATCAGTGTCATTCATAGCATATGTATCTAATTCTTCCTTTAATTCAGAGGCAATTTTTTTTTATAGTAGTTTGGGTTCTTCGTCTGAAGAAATATCATCACCAACAATCTTAATTTGATCATATGTTGGATCATCTAATATCATAACTTGATCTTCTTTTGTTATCTCAAAATCATGAATATCGATACACTCCTAAAATAAGGGAGGTTATTGTGCACATCTACTTTAGGATGAGCTTTTTGTGATATCAATAATTTCTCTAGGTTTGATTTTTGAAACTATCCACCAATTGCTTTTGTCTTGTCGCAAGCTTGGTACAAGCAATAATACACCTAAGATGTTTGAGTCACTAAAACAAATGGTTCGTATATGTTGAATCATCATCTATGATTTATCTCAATAATATTGTATTGATCATGAGACTTTATACCCAAATTAAGTGTTGGATCAAACCATTAACACTTGAAAAGAGCTATTCACTTGATTAGTCAATTAGGATATGTCAAATGCCTTAACACCATAATCCCACAATCTCTTTAACTCATTATGAAATGGTTATAGAAACATGTCCAGCCTATCCTTAGGATTATGAGGTCCTAGAATAAGGATAGTTAAGAACATTAATATCTCATTCATACTCCAAGGGTAGATTATACACTATCACTATCACTAGCCAACAAATGTACAGTTCCTCACACTGGCCAAAAGGTTAAAATCCATTAGTGCATAAGACAAGATGGACATTCCTAATTTTGAAAGCAAAATCTAGATGAATATAATTTCAAAATCGAAATCTAGATAAACATCATTGAAATGCTTCTAAGTAATTGAATCTAACGGGTGCTGCATTATACCGTTCTTGACTTCATGCTTCACATGCCACCTCATTTCATTAGTAATGGCTTTAAAAGTATATAATCTAAGAATCCATGACATCAAAGGAAAGTAATACATCTTTTTGAAAGGTACATCTATTTTTTATCGTTGATTGCTAACAGTGGCACAACTTCTTTTGCAGTGTTGATGGCCACAAATCTTGCACACAATTAAGTTGATGTCTTCCCATAATAAATCATGCAACCATTTAAATAGCATTGTATCTTTTCCACTGGTGAATCCAACCAGCATAACAGACATCTTACAACATAAAGGTTTTTTGTGACAAGATTATCTTTCAACACAACCTTTTTGATTAATTAAGCCAATGCATGAAAAGCACGCTTTGACAAATGGTGTTCAACCTTGAGATTTAGCATTATAAGGACAAGCGATAATTATGAATGGGTCTCACACCTGGGTTACAATGAATTATTGGCAACATTTAGTATGTCATAGAATTTATGAGCCTCAACATTAGGAATCTCTTTCAACATTTGGATTGAATGAAGGATCAGTAGCATTGATTACTATTGTTTGATAAGTATTATCAACTATAACTTTAGGTTCTTCAAATCCATGTAGAGAATGACTTTCAACCCTTGTCCATATGTAATACTAAAGTGTGAAGCCATATCACAACAATGATACTTCATCGTCTCCACATCTAGAAACTGTCGATTTTGACACTTATTACATGGACTTGAATACTTTGTTTTTTTAGCCATCCATCCATTCCAAATGAGAATATGCAAACTCAATGAACATTTCAACACCATCTATAAACTATGAATTTATAAGGCTATTTTTTAGCTTAGCATACATCAAGAGATGATCCCCATTCATTGTTGAAGGCTGCAATGAATGGTCAATATAATACAATAACCATTAAAATCATAATAAATTTAGGTATTGGAGTTGAAACTTTTCAAAAATAGTTGTGAGTTTATTTGGGAAATAATTCATAAAGAGTAAGTGATAAAATAGTAACTTATTAGTGACTACATTTGAGCCATGAAGTGAAAGCAGTAAACAATTGAATTTTGATGGTTTAAAATTTAAACTCTCTAAGATAAGATCTCTTTACACAAAATGTAAATTATCATAAACTAAAGTTGTATAAAATATAAGTACACCTGATCCCTCCATTATTCTATGTGATTCTTTTTTTTATTATTTTTTGAAATGCCATATGACATACAGTAAAATCAAAATTTTAATTGCATTCCTAAAGGGATATCCTAATCGTAAAGGTTTCAAATATCTATTATTCATATTTCATATTAATATACATAATTTTATATATATTTTTTAAAAAATTATATGATTTCATTTATTTCTTTATTTTCTAATAAAAGTTTCAAATTCTTATCAAAATATGGATCTTTCACTTGTGAGTTTGGATTTGTATTGTATTATTTACAAAGGCTATTATTAACAAAGAGAGAAAAAAAAATGTATAGAGACCTCATTATGTGGTTCCTATTATGTGCAGTCTTTATCATGTAGTCTCTCAAATGTGGTATGTATATGTTGGTCTCAATTTAGAGACTACATTATGTGGTCTCTATTTATGGTAGCTATTTAAAAATCACATGTTATGGTCTCTGTTTATAGTCACAAAATAGAGATCACAGTCTCTATTTACATAGCAAAAGTTAAGTGGTTTCTGTTTAACTACCACATTAAAGACCACTTCTTTTTGTAGCTAAATAACTAAATAATGCATAATATTATTATTATATTTTATGATTTGTTTATTATTATTATTATTATTATTATTATTATTATTATTATTATTATTATTATTATTATTATATACAGTCCAAAATGAATTAAGAATTGCAAATACTGAAATGTAAGTATCATTAAATGAAATACAATAATGTACAATACTAATATTACAAATTCATAATATTAGAAATAATAAATATTCAAATGCCAATAGTACAAAGTTAAGTCATAGTACTGAAAATGGATATATATAAGAAATATTCACAATCAATTATAGATTTATCTGAAGGTAGATCAACTAAAACAAAGTATGAGTGATTGTAAGAGCTTGAATTTCTTCTGCCATTGCTTTCTGCCATAGAGGGTCAGAACTAGATGGGTACAAGGCTCATATAAAGATATAATGCTAGAATAATAGTGAAAATCATGAAGAATACTGGAAGGTTTAATGACCCTACCAGAAAGACATGACGAAGTATGATAATGATCAAAATCTAATTTATTAGAAGGAACCAAAGACTCAGAAGAAGGCAAAACTGGAGGATCCATATTCAAGATAGATGCATAAGGAGTGTTTGCAAGTTGTGCAGTATTATGAGAGCTGTCAAAAGAAGTAGTATAACCTGCAGAGAAATAATTGAAATAGCAGGATCAGTGAAAAATGTGAAGATGTTGCAGTAACACGAAATGGAGAACGAATTAAGAACATTTTATAAAAGATAACAAGATAGGATATGCGAAGACGTTTCAAAAGAAAATCCCAACTATGTAACCTTTATGTTCAATATCATACTCGAGAAAATAGCATAAACATGTGTTTGGTTCTAATTTGGTATATTCACGGGACTGTAAAAGAGCAAAACAAGCTCAATCAAAAACAGAAGAGCTCAATAATCAGGATAATGGACATACAAACAGAGAAATATTAACAACAGGAGAAGGAATGCAATCCAAAAACTTTCAGGACAAAAGGAAGAGATCTAGAGACCTCTAATAGTATCAAGAATATGCCTATGTTTTTGTTCTACATAACTATTTTGTGGAGACGTACTTGGACAAGATCTATAAATAATGGTTTCATTTAGTGAACTAAATTGAGTAAGGACATATCTTTCTATTCCATAGGATTAGCGTGAAAGATTTTGATTGTAGAGGAAAATTGAGTTTTAATCATGTTGGCATATTGAATATAAATTGCAGATACTTCAGATTTATTCCACATAAGATAAATCCATGTACATCGAGAGAAAATGAATAAAGATCACAAAGTAATGAGAATGACCCATGGCATTATGAGGTGAAGAAACCCAAATATCAGAATGAATAAGATCAAAAGGTGTAGAAGAAACATAATCACTTATATTTAGGGGTGAGCAAATTTTCGAAAGAACCGGTAAACCAATTTTTCAATTATATAAAGGTGCTATACAGTGCTTTCTTTATAAAATCGATCCTTGTGTAGGTATGTAAGGCCTTTTTTTTTTTTTTGGCTCTTTAGCCTCTTATACAATTTGTAAACAAGGTTTTGGCTTCCTAAGAAATAAACCTCTACTTTCCTTCCATAAACGATCACTTTGCTCTAGCTTCTACTCTTGTTTACATGTGTTTGCCCCTATATCTTTCACATTTTATGGATGTTAGCGCCCTTGTGTGAGTCTGCCCGTGCTAGAGTTATCTTATGTTTGAATTTAAAAGTGGGTTATATCTTCAACATTCATGAATGGATTTACCTAGTACTCATTATTCAAGAAGAAGCCTTATGACGATAAGTTTTTCTATGTTCAAGTGTGTTGTGCAATGGCCCTTACCCAGTGAATGATTCCGCAGTTGTTTTTCGTTAGAACTAAAAATTATCAGTTTCGAGACCTTAACTGAATGGGTGTTCTCCAAATTTACTGAAAGTTTTAAGAGTTATATTGCTATTCAATCTTTTAAATGCTAAATTCAAACTTTAAACTAAAAAATATCAAAAAAATTTAAAATTGGATACGCTTTCCAATATGATCTTAACTTTTATTTTATATTAATAAAATACATATATTTTATATTTACTTATAATAGTATCTCCAATAACATTCTTTAACTTTCTACTTTATTTGGATCTTTCAATTTTTTTTAATTAGATTCAAAATTAATTTTTTTATTCTAATTAAAATAATATTTTTATTTTTCATACTATTTAGGTCTAATTTTTTTATCAAGAAATATAAAGATTAATTTTATATTTTTATTAAAAATAATTTTTAATTTCAAAATAACAAAAATAAAATTTCTATTTTCAAAAAATCGCAGAAAAATTAAAATCACCTAATTCAGCCTATAAATTCTTTCATGTTTTTTCTCAACCTAAATAATATAATATTTCTTACAAGTTACTAAGAACTAAAATATAATTTTATTTCTTTCTCTTCATTTACTGAACACTTAACCATTCTAAACAACTAATTTAAATGGTACAAATTTATAAGTATGACCAATAATGTTGATTTGATTAAAAGGGTGATGTTTTATAGTGGTTAAGCAGTGATTGCTTAATATTTTGATTCTTCATATTATTTTTTATAAAAATTATTTTATTTCTAATTTCATAATTGAGGATATTCATTTAAGTTTAACAGTTTAATATTATTATGAAAATTTTAACTTAATTAGATCATGCTCCTCTCAAAAGAAAGAAAAATTGTTAAATATGTGAAATATCTATATGAATTTTACGGATTTAAGCAACTCACAGAAAAAAAATACTTAATTTTTTTTAGAATAAAAATAATTTTTTTAGAATAAAAATATAGTTAATCATTTTTTATAAAAATATATAACTAAATATATTATTATTTATCTTACAGGAAAAAAAATCTTGCTAAATGGTAAAATTTATATAAATGCTTGCATTTTTTTTAATGATATAATTTTATCTATATTTATAAGGATGCTGTTGCATATTGATTATCTTGAGGTATATAAGTTTATATTATTTAAATAAATTATTGAGAATAAGTGAATGTTAAGTAATTAATAAATAAAGAGAATAAAAAATTATATTTTGATTCTTAATAAATTACAAGAATAATATATCATATAAGTTAAAACAAATTCTAGACTAAAAAATTTTAATTATTTTAAATTTTTCTTAAATTTTTTAAAATTTATATTTAATTATTTCAAAGTTATAAATTATTTTTATTAAAAATATGAAAAATCAGATTTTTTATGTTGATTGAAATGAAAAAGTGAGATTCAAATAACTTAAAACTAAACTTCTATTCTTATTAGTAAAAAAAATTAATTTATATCTGCTTAAATGAATTAAAAAGTTAAGAGATTCAATCAGGTCAACATATTGAAAGCTTTGACTAGAGAATAAATTTATACGTAAACATAAAATATATTCATTATATTATGTAACACAAAAGTTGTGATAAAATTGAAAAAATATTGAATCCGGAAAATCTTTAAATTATTTATTATTTAAATATATAAATTAAATAAATTTATAAGTGGTTGAAATATGAATAATAATAACAATAATAGTAGTGATTATGGTGATTGTTTGAGTGATCATAGTGTAATTATTGGCGAAGTTGAATTAAAATCTAATTTTTTAAATTGAAAAGTAAACAGAAATTAAAAGTGGGCGGTCTACGGTCATACTTTCACGGCTCAAGCGGTATAAGAAGAAAATTTTGATTTTCTTTTTATTTGGGGAGAGTGCAACAGCGTAAAAAAAAAACTCTTTTTGTGTAGGTAAACTAAGTTGCTTTGCGTGTGGGATTAATGCAATGCAGTTTTGACGAGAATATTAAAGGAGATTTTCTCTAGTTTTGGATTATAACTACGAAAAGTTGTAGAAATTTTCTAGGGAGATAATTATTGCATTCTCTATTATTAGTGTTCAAGTTTGAATTAGACTTGGGATTTAATTCTACTCGACTTTATTGATAGTATATTTGATTTGATGTTTGGCTCGTGATTTTTCCTTTACATTTGGATTTTTGACATAACATTTTGTGTTCATAATCATACTTATTTAGTTTTTGTGTTTGATTTTTCTTGCACCTTAATGATATTTAATTTACATAATTATTGTTTATTTGTGGTCTAATAAATGGTATTGAACAAAAGGAGTCCTATGATCAAATTGAATGTTTCAAATTATTCAATCTGAAAGCTAAAGATAAAAGATTTTCTTTATTGCAAAGATTATTTGGCCTTGTCAAATTTTATGCTATCAAGCCTGCTAAAAGAAATCAAATGATGATTCACTTGAGTGGATTTCACGATTTAATAGGGCACTAAAGAGGTAACAATGGATTATCAAATGCAAGCATTATTTCTATTGAGCTCTTTACTAAATAGTTGAGAAACTCTTATAGTATCTCTGAGTAATTCTGCTTTGGATCAGATATTGATTGTATGTATAGTTAAAGATAGTTTGCTCAATGAGAAGATCAAACGAAAGGCTATAGTTACAAATGAGTCATAGGCTCTTGTCACAAAGGATAAGTGCAAAAGCAAAAGACCTAAGGGGCATGATAAATCTAGAGGAAAGCAATAGATAAAAGAAAGATTTACTTACCATCACTATTGAAAAAAGGATCATAAAAAGTGTTCTTTTCTTTTTGGCAAAGAGCAAGACTGAAATTATATGAAAGCAAATATAAAAATATTTGCAATAAAAAATATAAGAGATCTTGGTATTTGAATGTGCATATATTTTATTCACTATATTGGTATTTATACAAAGCTAAAACATAACAGAAAAAGCAAGATAATTTGCAAATATCAAGCCATGTTTAACTAATTCCTAATATCAAGTCGTAAGAACAAAAACAAAATATCTAGAAAATATTTCCTAAAAACTTAGTTTGTTGACCAATTATTCAGGAATCCATAACTCTAGCAACCTAAGGCATGTTTTCATAAAGGATCCAAGATAAGTGGATATTGACCCTAGAATTAGGGTTTTGTTTCCTCTCTAAGAAGTCACGTCTTTAAACCTTGCAGTTAGGGTTTTAGTCTCATATTAGGTGTCGAGCATCATTTTTTTGTCTGAATTTTGCTCTCATTGCCCTTATTGTGTCTTTGTTTCTTATTTCCTTCTTGTTTTATAATACTTATGTGTTTTTTTTTTCAATGTCTTTTACAACCACTTTGTTTTCGTCTAGTGTTATAGGTTCGTGTTAGGTTATCATTTCTCTTCTCAGCTATTCTAGGTTTGTGTCTATTCTCAATCACTTGCATTGGGTAGGATGTCGAATGAGGTGAGTTTAGGTGTGTGTGTGTGTGTATGGAGGGGGGTGGATGATGAAGCCCCTATTGTCATTGGTGAGGTCGATGACGAATTAACTCAACAATCCTTTCTATGTTTGGTTGGTAGAATGTGGACAAATAAGGGATTTTATTCTTATGAGTTTATCCAAACAATGAAGAAGCTTTAGCATCCAATGAAGAGAATGGAAGCTAAGGAAGTAGCCTCGAATTTATTCTTCTTTCAGTTTAATCATTAAAGAGATAAGGAAAACGTTTTATCTATGGAACTATGGCAGTTTGATAAGTGCTTACTACTATTGACTGGAGGGGAGAGGAAGGGGGGTGGGGAGGGGCATGGTACGATTCAACCTTCATATATACAACTTCACCAAGCACCCATTTTAGGTAAGAATCTATAACTTGCTTTTACAGGGTCTACCCAAGAAGGTGGTAATGGTAATCAAAAATAGAATTGGTGAGGTAATGAAGATTGACAAGACCTTGTTGTTTAGGTTTAATAGAAATGCTCAAATAAGGGTGAGGATTGTTGTGAGAAAACCTTTGACGAAGGGTACTAAACTATCTAGAAGAGATGGTAAAGCAATATGGACCTATTTTAAATACGAACGTTTACCTTCCTTTTTGTGATATATGTGGTTGTTTGGGTCACATAATGAAGGATTGTGAAGAAATAGGAGAGGAGGAAAGCAGAGATAAGGGATTCAAAATCAACATTTATATGGGGAATGGATGAGAGTCTCCCCTCTTAAGGATATTAAGCTTAAAAGTTATAAGATGAGAATGAGGAAGGGACCGAATGTGAGGAGGCATCTATTTCTTGGAGTCGGGAGTCATTTTCATAGAATGAGAATAAAGAGGATGAAGAGATCGGGGAGGGAAGGATGGAGACTAGCATGAAGTCAGTTAGGGATGCAAAAATGGGACTTATCTTAGAAACTTTAAAAAAGATAGTAGTGCATGGCAAGAATAAATGTGATGCTCAATTGGAAACCATGAGTTCGAATTTGGAAAATCACACAATAATTTTTACCTTGATCCATCACACCCACTTCAAAATGCCAAGGACTTGAATCAGATAACCTCTTCACCTATCCCTTACATAAGCACCCACACCTGTAAGCCATTTGGAAATGTCACACCTATTAGCCACAACCCCTTGTAAGTGAATAGTCACGTATTTCATGTATTAATAAGTGTTGTTCATTCCTAGAAACCAACCTTAACCCCACCCTCTGAAACATTCATTTATGGCATTTGATGCTTCCCACTTTTGCTGGTACTCTACCAATACATGACCTAAAGAAATCGACTCCAATTATTAATGTTGTAACATCCACCTAACACAAATCTAAATCAAATTCATATCAATCCCATATAAAAGTAGATGATACAACCATGATCAAAATCGACAACCCAAATAATACCTTTATACCCAACTATGTCCCTATCCACTCGTGCCCAAAACCAACATACATAATGCCCAAATTTTGTCTACCATTAATACCAATACCATTAAAATCACTAAGCCAAACTTAAATGTTGTGCTTGGTGCTAATAAAAACTCATACCTTAATATTGGCCCTAGGCACCAAAAGAGGGGGCGAGGGGTTGAATTGGTGTATAAAAATTAAGATCGGAAAAAGAGAAGAGAAACGAGATGAGAGGAAACACAAGGTTTATAATGGTTCGGGTATAATCGACCCTATGTCCACTCCCCAATTCTTAGAAATTGGGTATTCCACTATCTTTTAAAGGTGTTTTCAAGCTTACACCAAACTTTTACACTTGTGTTTTGAAGGCTCACACAACAACCTATACACTTGTGTTTTGAGACTTACACAACAATTTATACACTTGTGTTTAAACAGGCTCACACAATAACCTCTCTTAGTATTTTGACAGGCTCACACTATAACCTATTACAGATGGTGTTTATGCTTACACCTAACAATGACTTAAAGAATAGAAAAGAGTGAGTAGCAAAATTGCAAGAGTTTTGGGTACAAAGTTATTAATTCTCTCTGTTTGGTGAGGTATTTATAACCTCTACCATCAAATAGACATTGTAATAAAACTGGTACAAAATCATTAAAGTGTGCTAGAAAGATTTTCACATTAAATGCTTGACGGTCTTGATTTGCGGTCGCGAATTCCAAATTTCATAAGGAAAACCCTATTTGTGTCTAATGGCTAGTCCACGTGGCAGCTTTTGATTAGTTCACCAGGAAAATATAGTCATTGTCTTTCACCTGCTCTCAAAAGTAGTGGTCGATGATCTTTCTTGTACAAGACGCGACTGAGGATGCAAATTCATCTGCCAAAAGTGTTCTTCTTCTTCTTTTGGGTTCGCAGTCGCCACCAATAAGTTCTCATCTCGATTTTTGACTTTCGACGGTTACTTGAGACACTTGTTAAGCTGTGATTGTGGACTTGATTACATCTTGAGTTACTTCAAAATTCGCGGTCACGACTGAAGCAAGCTTTACACCGCGAATTCCTCTGTCACTTTTGGAGTTCTTTTTTTAGATGAGTTACGGCCGAGAATGACTCTGCGATTTCGTCTATCTGAGTTTTTAGCAAATCTTCTTATGATTCACGGTCACGAATCTTAGATTACGGTCGTGATTTAGAAGTCACTATACATTCTTTGAAGACTTAGATCTCTATCCAACTTTTAACTTAAAGACTAACATAAAAACTGCAAATTAACACTAAATAGAAACATTAAAAATGATCAATCCCTTTTGTCAAGAACAAAAGAGGTCCAAGACTTAGGGTTAACTACCCTAATCTAACAATCTCCCCCTTTTTGATTTTGATAACTTAGATTGATCCTTAAGTGAAAATGATGCAGGAAAGTAAAGTTGGATTATAATATGATTCAATGACAAAATGTGCTAAGTATATCATTCATTCAATCAAAGGTGAATAAAAATAATAAGTATGTTGCTCACCTTCAACTTATGCTATAGTTTTTCTCAAGTTTATTATTTTCATTATTTTCTCCCTTTCACAATAATTATCTCTCCCCCTTTGACAAGATCAAAAAGAGGGTGCATAAGGGAAAAAAAAGATTCATGCATAAGTATTCATAAGGAGCAAACATAAAGTAATGGATAAGAGAATAACATCAATCACATAAAAGAGCAATGTTTGCAAAGTGACAAATTTTATTTATATATTCATAACTGTGGGATCACAATATTTGTAAAAGAAAATAAACATAAGGAAAGTGAAAAACAAATACAAAAGATCCCTAATCTAGAGTAGTGGAGAATCATCTACGGAAGATAGTGTCTCTGGTGCTTGTTGTACTCCATCTGCTTCATTTCCATCCTCAACGTCATCTTCATTGCCATCCCCATCTTGCGTATCATCAAATTCGGTGAAGTCCGAGAGATGGCAAGGAGGAACTCCTAGTTTCTTTTAGAGATCCACCATATCACTGTGAAGATGTGAAAGGAAGAGGAACATTCTCTTCATCATCCTTATTAGTTTGTCCAACTTGCAATCGATGGTGGTAAGAGATAACTTTGACTTGGGTTTTGGTTGAGATGGAGGGACTTGAATGTTGTCTTCTTCAATTTGAAGCCTCTTTCGCTTGGAGGCTTGGGAGGTTTCCATCTTCTTCGCACCTATTACACCAAGGGTATAGATGTATATGTCCGAATGGATTGCCTTGACATTTATGAGATAGGTTAGGTCTAGGAAGTTTTGAAAAGGAAGGAGCTTCTTAGTGAGGAATTTCTCTTTCTCCTTATCAAATGCCCCAACAAAATGGTAGATGGCTATTATGTGGAAAGGCAAGAGAAACTGACTTTTGGGTTTCATACTCATGTGGATCAATTGATCGATAAGGTAACGGTTGGTTTGGATAGGTTAGTTCTTGATAAGGCAAAATAAGAATACCCAGTCTTTTTGCGAAACCTTCTCATTACCATCACCTCTTACATTGACAGAGAAGGTGATGATGCGATGAAGGATCCACAGGGGTAGGGTTTTGATGTGTTTGGATAAACAGGAGTGGAGGTCATGTTTGGTTTCGATGGAAATCTCCGACCAAAATTCAGAGTAGATAACATTAAGTGCGAAGATGATGAAGGGGATGTGTTCTCCAACTTGCAGGTTAAAAAGGAAGGATAATTGGTCGAGGGTGATGTAAAAGGGGTCACCAAAGGCCTGGAACACCAACCCGTATTGGTCGGCTCTTGAATAAGATTTTCGGCTTAGTTGCACGGTGCACATGAATTCTCATACAACCTTCTCGTATCTGGGTTCATCTCAGAAGATGAACTCGTTCCAAGCCAAATTGGAGAGAAAGGCACGAATTTCAATGTTAATGCCCAATGTCTCCAACATGAATGTGGATGGGATTTTGTTTAGGAGAATCACTTTGGAAGAGTTCGCCTTGAATCTTTCTTTTTCTTCCTTAGTGATTTCCTTCATGAGATGGAGGGCGGGAGGTACAGAGGGTTGAGCCACTGCCTTGCCCTTGTCAACCTTGGAGAATTTCTTGGGAGCCATAGAAGAGAGGAATAGAGCTTGAGAGATTTTTAGAGAGACAAGAAGTGTTTGAAAGAGAAGTGAGGAAAACACTATTTAAGGGGGGTATTTATAGGCTTGAAGGGGTGTAAAAATGGTCATAAACAGCTAGAAATGAATTAAATGAATAGAGGAAATAATTGGCAATCAAATCACTTAATTGCCTAAGTGGTTACTCTAATTCGTGTCCAGGAATTTAGAAGTCGCAACCATGAATTTCGAAAAATGTGAGTAACGGACAAATTTTCCTCAGGAAAAGGTGTGTCAACGGTCATATTTTTGAAAAATTGACTAAAATTTGTGGTGGAGAGCAAATTTCACGACCATGAATTGACATTTGTCAATCGGGTGAAATTGACTTGTAATTTGCGACCGTGAATAATGAATAGTGATCACGAATTATGAGTCAGTAAGGATAAAAATGAAAAATTTTTGAAAACATGTGATCTACTAGAAATAAATAATAAAATTGTTCATACAATCATCACACATGCACAATACACCTAACAATCAATCATAGGATCAAAATTTTCACTGTAGGGAGCTTCCATCAAGCATTCACAATTCTTTTTTAATGAAGTTCATCCTTTCTTCATTTAAAAGTTTAGTGAAAATATCTACGAGTTGATGATTTGTGTT
The DNA here is from genome assembly GCA_949677035.1 of Omphalea diandra. NCBI lineage: Eukaryota > Viridiplantae > Streptophyta > Magnoliopsida > Malpighiales > Euphorbiaceae > Omphalea > Omphalea diandra. The sequence goes on along the minus strand of CATIWR010006402.1, from coordinate 7,629 downwards.
AATGAATTCTAACACAACATCACCCTTTTGCGCATAGTCTCTAAGAAAATGATGTCTAATGTCTATGTGCTTGCTCCTAGAGTGTTGGATGGGATTTTTAGAGAGATTAATAGCACTTGTGTTATCACATTTAATGGGAATGTGATCAACTACTTTGCCAAAATCTTCAATTGTTGTTTCATCTAAAGAACTTGGGTACAATAATAACCTGCCACCACATACTCGGCTTCCGCAGTGGATAAGGGAACCGATACTTATTTTTTACTAAACCACGAAACTAGGCATTCACATGTGAATTGGCAAGTCCTGGAAGTGTTTTTTTCTATCTAACAAGCTACCCGCATAATCTACATCTGAATACCTTATGAGACTAAATGAAGAATCCCTAGGATACCATAACCCTAAGTGTATTGTGCCATGCAAATATTTAAAGATTCTTTTAACAACATTCAAATGAGATTCTTTAGAAGAGGATTGAAACTTAGCACACATGCAAACACTAAATATGATATCCAGTCTAGAAGTAGTAAGATAAAGTAGAGATCCGATCATACTTCGATATCTCTTTTTATCTACCTCTTTACTTGATTCATCCTTATCTAATTTGATGGTACTACTCATTGGAGTTTTAGCTACTTTGCAACCATCCATTTCAAATTTCTTTAGAATTTATTTTGTATACTTGGCTTGGTTGATGAAGATCCCTTCCTTGGATTGCTTGATTTATAGACTGAGAAAGAATTTGAGCTCTCCCATCATGTTCATTTCAAATTCCCTAGTTATACACTTAGCAAAATCCTCACAAAGAGATTCATTAGTAGCACTAAAGATAATATCATCAACATAGATTTGAACAATTAATGTATCATGCTTATATTTTTTGACAAAAAGTGTGATGTCTACCTTTTCTGTCTCAAAATCATTTTTTAAGAGAAATGAACTAAGCCTTTCATACCAAGCTCTTAGAGCTTGTTTCAATTCATATAAGGCTTTGTTTAATTTAAAAACATGGTTTAGAAAGCAATGAAACTTAAAACCAGGAAATTGTTTAATATAGACTCCCTCCTCTATGATGCCATTTAAAAAAGCACTCTTCACATCCATTTGAAAAAGTTTAAAATTCATATGACATGCAAATGCTAAGAGAATCCTAATGGCCTCTAATTTTGTAACAGGGGCAAATGTCTCATCATAATCTATTCCTTCCTCTTGGTTGTATCCCTTAGTAACCAATCTAGCTTTATTTCTTGTGATAAAACCTTGCTCATATAACTTGTTCCTAAACACCCATTTATAACCTATAATTGGGTGTTCTTTAGGCCTAGGGACTCTTGTTCCTAAACACCCATTTACAACCTATAATTGGGTGTTCTTTAGGCCTAAGAACAAGTTCCCATACCTAGTTTCTCTCAAATTGATTGAGTTCTTCTTGCAAAACAAGTACCTAATTCTCATCATCAAGAGCCTCATCAATTGACTTTGGCTCATGTTGAGAAACAAATGCAAGATTATTATCTAAAAGTTGAGATCTAATACTTACACCCTTAGAAGTATCACCAATGATTAAGCCCTTAGGGTGATACTTGGAGAATTTCCAATCTTTGGGTAGATCTTATTTTGGCTCATTTTCTTATTGATGTTGATGTTGGTCTTCATCTACTCTTGATGAATCACCTTCTTCCTTTTCTTTATCAAATCTTCTTGTAGAATCATCCAATCCAGCTTTTCAAGATCACCTATAAGATCATCAACAAAAATACCTTTCCTAAGATCAAGTTTACTAGACTCATTAAAAATAACATTCATATATTTTTCAACTACCATTGTACTTTTGTTAAAGACTCTATATGCTTTACTTGTGGTGGAATAACCTAAGAACATTCCTTCATTAGTCTTAGAATCAAATTTCCCAAGATTATCTTTGGTGTTTAAAATATAGCACTTACATCCAAATACTCTTAGGTATGAAATCTTGGGTTTTCTACCATTCCAAAGCTCATAAGAAGTTTTATTGAGAATGGATCTTTTGAAAACTCTATTTGCAATATAACATGAGGTATTAATGGCTTCACCCCAAAAGTAATTTGATAAGGAATACTCATTGAGCATTGTTATAGCCATTTCTATCAAAGTTCTATTTTTCCTCTTTACAACACCATTTTGTTGTGGTGTTCTAGGAGTTGAAAAATTATGATAAACTATATTCTCCAAAAAATAATTTTCAAATGACTCATTTTGAAATTCTTTTCCATGGTCACTTCTAATAGAAGATATGAAGTAACCATTTTCATTTTGAACTCTTTTTGCAAAACTTTTGAAAGCATCAAATGAATCATTCTTACGAGCTAGAAAAGATACTCTTGTAAACCTAGAGTAGTCATCAATAAGGACTAGTGCATAATGTTTTCCACCTAAGCTAGCACTTCTAATAGTTTTTATTAAGTCCATATGGATAAGTTGAAGTGGTTGAGATGTACTTATAACATTTTTGGCTTTGTGAGAGGCATGGTGTTGCTTCCCCATTTGGCATGGACCACATGTCTTGTCCTTGGAGAAATTTAGCTTGGGAAGCCCTTCCACTAACTTTCCTTTGGATAGGCTTTGAAGAAGATTTATGCTTGCATGTCCAAGCCTTCTATGCCACAACTAAGCTTTATTTCTCAAAGACATAAGACACTTAAATGATTGGTTAGCCAAATTATCTAAGTCAATTGAAATTGTCTAAGTCAATTGAGTAGGTATTGCCTTTCCTTTCACCCTTGAAAATAACCTCATCATCCACTAAAATGGTGACTTGACATTCCCTAGGATCAAAGGTGACTTTATTACCTTTGTCATATAATTGACTCACACTTAACAAATTATGTTGTAAGCCACTAACTAAAGGAACGTTATCAATTAAATAACATTCATTCTTACCAATGGTTCTAATGCCAATTACCTTACCCTTGGCATTGTTACCAAATGTGACATCTCCACCTTTTTTTCCTTTTAATGTCATGAATAACTTTCTATTTCTAGTCATGTGCTTGGAACATCAACTATCCATATGCCAATTGCTTGATTTGGTGGTTGCCACATTCCCCTACACAACAAAAGTTAGTTACCTTTTCTTAAGTACCCAAGCATACTTGGGTCCTAGGGGGTTAGAGTTTGAAGGGTCCTTTAATTTGAGGTGAGCCTTCCTAATGAAACAATGAATGTTAACATGCCCATATTTCATGCAATAATGGCATTGGAGTTTAGACTTGTGAGTCTTTCTCTTATGTACATATTTAGTATGAGTAGGGGGCATTCTCATACCTTGTTCATGTGAATGCATGCATGTGCATGTATGATGATAAAAGCAGAAATTTTTTTATGAGATTGACCATGATTTTTGTTGTAGATGTAGGCATGGTAAGCTCTTTGAGTCTTAGCTCTTGAGCTTTAGGGAGCCTTCCCTTTGCCTTTAGGCTTAGGAGGCTTAGTGTTAGGAGTACTTTTCTTCCCAATTACCTCAATGCTTGAGGTTCGAGGTTGTGAAGCTTTAACAAATGTAGTTTGAGATGATGACGATGCTCCATTAAAGCCTAAACCATGTCTAACTAATGGTGGTCTTTGCGACACAATTAATGTGTCCAAGGCTTCTTTTCCTTTATGGAACTTAAAGATTGAGCTTCTAAGCTCAAAGACTTCTCCTTTAAGAGTATCATTCTCCTTTCTTAATAAAGCCATAGAAGAAGATGAAGTGGAAAGTGCTTCTACAGATTTTTTGAGTTCTTCATTAGAAGTCCTGAACTCATTTACATGATCACTAAGAGTCTTGTATTCATCTTCTAATTTTGAGTATCTTTTCTTATAAATTTTCACTTGTGACTTGTACTTGTCACATCTCATGGTTAGAGCCTCTAGAAGCTCTTCATCTATCTCATCAAATTCAAAATCAGAATTAGAATGAGAAGAAGTACTTACCTCATTTGAAAAATCTTCTTGTGCCATGAAGCATATGTTGGCAACCTCTCCTTCTTCTTCTTCTTCACTTGAGCTATCATCCCAAGTGGCTGAAAACTTTTCTTCTTCTCCTTGTCCCATATCTTCTTCTTCTTTTAATTTGGGACATTCATACTTGATGTGGCCTTGCTTGCCACATTCATAACAACTGACTTCATTGGATTTCTCTTTTGGATTAAGAGTTGTCTTCTTGAAGCCTTTTCTTTCCTTTCTTCTCTTGATCAACTCCTTTGTCCTCCTTGAGAGCATTGCTAGCTCCTCCTCTTTCTTGTCACTTTCTTCATCACTTGAGGTGATCTCTACCTCTTTCTTTTTTGTTAAAGCTTTAAGAGTCATGGTTTTTATTTCTTTCTCCGGTTTGTCTTATTGGCCTCTTAGCTTCTTCATTTGTTCATCTTTTTGTAAGGCCAACTCATGAGTTAAGAGTTTGCCTATCAACACATTAGTTGGAACCTTTCCAATTTGACTCTTGTATACTGCAAACTCTAGCACCAAATTTATCTAGAGGAAGAGTTTTAAGGATTTTTATATTTACCTCATATATAGTAAGAGTTCTTCCAAATTTCTTCATGTTGGTGACAATGGACAAGAGCCTATTTTTCATTTCTGTGATGCTCTCATTGTCCTTCATCATGAAGAGTTCCCATTCGGTGACATACATCTCCAAACAGCTTGATTTAACTAGAGTTATGCCTTCATGATAGTTCTCTAGAGTCTTGCAAATGACATGTGCAGTTTGACAATGTTACACTCTTCCAATCTATTCTCTAGAGAGTGAGCTTAGAAGAATGGTCATTGCTCTCTTGTTCTTGCCATTTGATCTTTGGTGAGCTTCAACTCATTCTTCCCTTGGGATTAATTCTTCATTACCATCCACAACTCTGGTGGGTGGCTTCCATTCCTTGATGTCCAAATCCCAAAGGTTCATTACATCTATGTCAAGATAGATCTCTATCATATACTTTCAATGAGTATAGCCTGTTCCATCAAAGTATGACTTGAGTTGTGAGTGGATTCCTTCTTGTGCCATGATCTTTGTTCACCCAATAAAGGTTTTATTGTGAAGTGAGGCTCTGATACCACTTGTTGGCCCTAGGCACCAAGAAGGGGGGAGGGGTTGAATTGGTGTACAAAAATTAAAATTAGAAAGAGAGAGGAGAAATAAGATGAGAGGAAACATAAGATTTATAGTGGTTCGAGTATAATCGACCCTACGTCCACTCCCTAATTCTTCGAAATTGGGTATTCCACTATCTTTCAAAGGTGTTTTCAAGCTTACACCAAACTTTTACACTTGTGTTTTGAAGGCTCACACAATAACCTATACACTTGTGTTTTGACAAGCTCACACTATAACCTATTACACTTGGTGTTTATGCTCACACCCAATAATGACTTAAAGAATAGAAAAGAGTGAGTAGCAAAATTGCAAGAGTTTGGGTATAAAGTTATTAATTTTCTTGCATTTACATCTGTTTGGTGAGGTATTTATAGTCTCTACCGACCAAAAAGACGTTGCAATAAAACTGACATAAAATTATCAAAATGTGCTAAACAGATTTTTGCATTAAATACTTGACAATCATGATTCGCGATCGCTACTACTCATTCGCGGTCGTGATTTCTAAATTCCATAAGGAAAACCCCGTTTGTGTCTAACGGCTAGTCTACATGGCAACTTCTGATTAGTTCACCAAAAAAATATAGTCGTTGCCTTTCACCTGTTCTCAAAAGTAGCGATCGCGATTTATCTTATACAGAACACGACTCTGGACGCGAATTCCTCTGCCAAAGGTGTTCATCTTTTTCTTTTGGGTTCGCGGTCGCTACCAACAAGTTCCCATCGCGATTTTTGACTTCTAACGGTTACCTGGAACACTTGTCAAGTTATGATTGTGGACTTGATTACATCTTCAGTGACTTTGAAATTCGCAGTCGAGACTGAGGCAAGCTTTACACCGCAAATTTGTTTGTCACTTTTCGAGTTCTTCCTTTAGATGAGTCGCGACTGAGAATGACACCTCAATTTCATTTGTCTGATCTTCTAGCAAGTCTTCTCATGGATCATTATCGCGAATCTTAGATTGCGATCGCGATTTAGAAGTTACTTCACATTCTTTAAAGATTAAGATTTCTATCTAACTTCTAACTTAAAGACTAATAAAAAGGCTATAAAACAACACTAATTTGAATTATTAGAAATGATCAATCCCCTTTGTCAAGATCAAAAGAGGCCCAAGACTTAGGGTTGTTGAACTAGGATAATCAATCCTAAGTTTAGAACCTCTTTTGATCTTGACAAAGTAGATTGATTATCACAAATATTCCAAATAAGTGTTGTTTTTGCAGAATTGAATCAATCTCTCAAGAAGAATTGAAGAAGTTAATGAATTCCAAAGTAATATGTAAATTGCGACCGCAATCTAGGATTCGCGACCGTGACTCATGTTAAGACATGCTAAAAATCAAGCAGGCGAAATCGCAGAGCCATTCTCGGCTGTGATCCTTGAAAAGAAAGAAGTCAGATTGACACAGATGAATTCGCGGTGGAAGTCTCGGCTGAGTCGCGACCACGAACTTCAAAGAAATTCAAGAGGGAAGCAAGTTCACAATCACAGCTTGACAAGTGTCCTAGAAGACTGTTGGAAGTCAAAAATCGCAGAGACATCTTGCTGGTAGCGACCGCGATCCTTGTGGAAGAAAGTTAACCATTTTGGCAGATGGATTCGCGGCCTCTGTCACGGCCTGTGCAAGAAAACTCGCGACCGTGACCTCTGAAAGTAGGTAAAAGACAACGACTATATTTTCCTGGTGAACTAATAAGAAGCTGCCACGTGGACTAGTTGTTAGATACAAACGAGGTTTCTCTTGAAGAATTTGGATTTCGCTACCACGAAAGGCAGTAGCGACCGTGATTTCATCCTGACAAGCATTAAATGCAAAATCTGTCAAGCATGTCTCAAAGATTTGATGAGCCTTGATCTGCAACGTCTCTTTGGTGAAGTTTGGCTATAAATACTCCATCAAACAACCATGAAGAAGGTTGCTAAGGAATTTATTACAAGTGTTAAAAGCTCTCAATCTTTGCTACTCATTTTCTTCATCTTCTTAACAAGTGTTAGGTGTGAGCATTAAAACACCAAATTATAAGGTTTGTGTTAGCCTGTAAAAACACTTTTAGAAAGGTTTAAGTGTAAGCCTGTTGAAACACTTCAGTGAGGTTTTGTGTTAGCCTAGAAAACACTTTGTTGTAAGGTTGTGTGTTAGCCATTAAAACACAAGTTGTATAAGTTGGATGTGAGCTTGAAAACACCATTGATATAGTAAAATACCCAATTGAGTGATTGGGGAGTGAACGTAGGGTCAGTTTTGCCCAAACCACTATAAAATCCTTGTGTCTCCATTGTTTTATATTCTTCTCTTTATCTTTGTTTTAAACTTTTTATCCACCAATTCAACCCCCCTTCTTGGTGCTTAGGGACAACAAGTGGTATCAGAGCAAGGTTTTCACAAATCAAACCTTCATTGGGTGAAACAAGATCATGGCACAAGAAGTAAACCACTCACAACTAAGGCCTTATTTTGATGGAACAGACTATGCTCATTGGAAGTATAGGATGGAGATTTACCTGGACA
>CATIWR010006388.1:0-46870 GCA_949677035.1 Omphalea diandra | reverse complement strand
AAAATATAGAAATTCATGAATATAAATATTTTCTGCTAAAAAATATATTTCTAAAGTATCCATTCAAAAAATATATAAATATTATATAAAATAAAAGCATAAGCAATAACTTAACTATTCAAATTGGCCAATAAATTTTATGGTTTAAAATAGGCATATACTTAATTATTCAACTTAACAACACATTTTATTATTATTCATAAATTAATCATCATAGACTAAACCATTCTTAACAGCCATAACAAATTCCTTTATCTCATGTGGAATTTTAGGTCCAGATCTATGACCTTCAAGTTGGGTTTATGTCGGAAAAGGCGGTGAAGGACATAGGAAACTACGTGGAATAGTTCATTGAATCAGATCTTTCAAAGTTTTCTGTCATGTGGAAGACCTTTCTTCGGGTCCAAGAGGCTATGAATGTTGAATCCCTGTTGAAACGCCGAATGAAAATTCATAAATCAGGGGATGACTAGTTTTGGATTTCCATTAAGTATGAAAGAGTTCCAACTTTTTGCTTCATATGTGGCAAGTTGGGCCATTTTGAGAAATTCTATGATCAGTTGTTTGAAAAGCCATTGAGTGAAATAATTAAGCCCTATGGTTCATGGATGAGGGTTCAACCAAGAAGTCAACATGCTTTTGTCGGCCAGCAGTGGTTGAAGGCTACTTCGCCAGTTGGTGGTGACTCCAATGTCCAGGGTCAACGATTGATAGAAAAGGAAACTGGCCAACCAACCCCGTTAAGCTCCGGAAATGGGCAAAGTAATGGAGCAATCAGGGGTGAAATTGTTGAAGGTGATATGGTAGTTGGATCAGAAGATATAGGAGTGAATGGAAAAGGAAAGAAAATGGATATTAATGTCGTTTCCTCTCAAAATGATCCTAAAATAAGCTGATTTGATAGGGTTACCATCCAAGATAATAAACGACGTCGAGTTGTGGGGGTGATCAAGAGGAAAAAAAGGGAGGGGGTCCTCTGTACCCGACTCACCTGGTTGAAGATTTTGCTAGAGCTTTAAATGATTGTGGTTTAAGGGATCTTCCTCTTCTTGGTCACCCATTTACCTGGGAAAGAAGGAGAGGGTCAGATTGTTGGGTGGAGGAGAGACTAGACGGAGTGGTAGTGTCTGACAGCTGGATTTTGATCTTAAGCTTTGCACAGCTTTGGAACTTGGAATTCACATCTTCATATCACTATCCTCTTTTTGTTCAACCTTTGTGCGGAAAATGCCAATGTTAGGTATGCCAGATTCATGTTTGAGAATGCTTGTGTTAACGAGTCTTCCTGTAAGGAAGTGGTAAAATCGAGTTGTGGGCCTGACAACGATATTGACATTCAAGGTAAAATTAGCAGGTGTAGTTTGGCGTTAGTAAAATGGGGACAAAGTGTCGCAGGTCATTTTAAGCAATGCCTTAACAATTGTAAAGAAAGATTGAAGAGGTTGAGGAGAGGGCAAAACTAGTGGTCTATTCAGGAATACAAGAAAGTGTACCACCTGATGATGGAAATTCTAGACCAAAGGGAGACGTTTTCGCGTCAAAGGTCTAAACAACTGTGGTTGAAGGTAGGGGACCAGAATAGTAAGTGCTTCCATGCTCTGGCTTCCTTGAGGAGGCGCAATAATCAAATTCATAGGTTGAAAGATGGAGGCGGCAATTGGGTTAATTGGGAGGATGGCCTATCATATGTGATTACTAACCATTTCAACATGTTATACTCTTTTAATGGTAATGTGAATGATGATTTTTTGGATTGTTTGTCGTGTTTTATCAAGGATGCCCAAAACATGGAACTGCCGAAGCCCTTCTCTTCCGATGAAATCAAGAAAACGATTGATCAAATGGACCTAGATAAGTCCCCAAGACAGGACGAGTTGAATGTAACCTTTTATCGAAAGTTTTGGGCGATTATTGGTAATGACGTGGTTGGATTAGTTCAAAGATACCTAGATCAGTGCTTGTTACCTGAGGGATTGAATGATACTAATTTGGTGCTCATTCTGAAGAAGAAGAATCCACAAGTGATAGGGGACCGTCGGCCAATAACTCTCTACAATGTTCTTTACAAAATTTTATCGAAGGTGCTTGCAAATCTATTGAAGATGGTTTTACCCCATATTATTTCTAATTTGCAATGTTCGTTTATCCTAGGTCGCTTGATCTCAGATAACATAATGGTGTCTTTTAAGCTGGTGCACTGCATAAAACACAAGAGTCAAGGCAAGGATGGTTAGATTGTGCCAAAACTCGATATGAGTTAAGCGTACGATTGTATGTAGTGGTGCTATTTGCAGGCTATTATGGCTAGAATGGATTTTGACAAACATTGGATTAGTCTACTTTGGATGTGCTTCTCTACTGTTTGGTACTAGGTCATTCATGGAAGCCACGGATTGGGGCCTATTCTCCCATCGAGAGGGCTAATATAAGGCAATCCAATTTCGCCTTATCTCTTCATTTTAGGAGGCTAGGGCCTTTCTGATGCTATTCAAAATTATGAACAGAAACGGTGACTCCATAGGGGTAGGGTGGCTAGAAGTGCTTCTATAGTATCCCACTTGTTCTTCGCTAATGATAGCAACCTGTTTTGTAAAACAAATGTTTCAGAGCGTTACAGGGTAATGGAGATTCTGAACGCTTATGTCAGAGTCTCAGGTCAGATTGTGAATCTTAACAAGTCCTCAATTTCCTTTAGCAAGAATATGAAGAATGATTGTTGAAGCCATCCCCGCTCAGTGCTGGGTATCCAAGAGATCAATGATGCTAGCTCTTATCTTGGTCTCCTGAATATGGTTACAAAGAACAAGTCCCAGGTTCTTGGATATATCAAGGATAAAATTAGAAGCAGAATTCAGAGTTCGAATGACAAGTTTTTCTCTAAAGTTGGTAAAGAAATTCTTCTTAATACAGTGGCTCAGGCTCTCCCTAATTATGCAATGAGTGTTTTCCTCCTTATTGCGATGTGTAATGACATTGAACGGTTGATGTGTATATGCTGATGCGACACTAATAGGGACAATACTCAAGTCATTAGTTGGATGTGCTGGAATAGATTGAGCAAACCAAAGAGTATTGGTGGAATGAGATTTCAGACGATCGGAGAATTCAACTTCGCCTTATTGGACAAATAAGGGTGGCGAATGTTAACAAATCCCTTCTCTCTAATCCAATGGGAATTTTTTGACGGCAAAGATTGTAGTAACCCAAGTTTTATTGGCAAAGTGTTTTTGGATCATAAGGTCTAGTGAAGGCGGGAGCTTGTTACAGAGTGTGGAGTGGTACTAGGATTTCTATCATTGAAGACCCTTAGTTGGCTGATGTTAATAACCCTGGTTTTCATCAAATCAGGTGGAGTTGTAAGGCTAGATGGTGTGTAACCTTATGAAAGTAGGGGAACAAAAATGGTATGAGGACATTATTGACAATTTGTTTAATCAAAGAGACAAAAATCCCTTTAAGCTTTTGCTCTATTAATGATGGGTGGCAATGGTTAAAGGATAAGAGGGGTTTCTCTACAGGTAAAAAGCGTATGTGTTTTAGCTAAAGAGGGTGGCAATGTGGGGATAACTCCTTAAAGTATGGGTTTGTGGAAAAGGCTTTGGAAACTGAAGGTTCCACCCAAAGTGAAGAATATGTTATGGAGAGCCTTATCGGGTTGCCTTTCCACAAAATCTCAACTAAACCAACGGCATGTGCCTGTCGAGCTTTGGTGCCTTGTTTGCAGGTATGAGCATGAAACCATTTTCCATATTTTGGTTGCCTATGAATTTGCAAAAGAGTGTTGGTGCACAACAGATGTGGGTCTTATCTTAGGGAACTCAATATCCTTTGTGCAATGGTTTGACGCATTGTTTAATCTGGACTCTATTGAACTTACAGATCATGCTGTTATGATCTATTTTGAGCTTTGGAAACATAGGAATAATGTTGTGTGGCAGCAGAAATTTGGGGATGCTCCTTCTCTTATTTTGAAGGCGAAGGCAGATCTTAAGCATTGGCAACAGGCCCAACAGATGAGCAGCAGGTTTTGTAATAGAGTTCAAGGTCATAATGTGGGCGTTAAGAAATGGACAAAGCCTTAGCTAGGTTGGATGAAGTTGAATGTGGATGTAGCATATCACCAAGGGTCTCGTAGGAGAGGTACGAACTGTGTGTTATGCAGGGGAGTTTTAAGGCTGCTTTGGCTTTGAGCAATCGGAGTATGGATGATGCGACGGTGGCGGAAGCTTGCAGTGTAAAGGAAGCCCTTAACTGGATAAAAGAGCAAGGATGGTCCAATGTTATATTTGAATCAGATGCTAAATTAGTTGTGCAAGCTATTCTGAATTCAAAGATTTTTTTACTCTACTTTGGGTTTGATTATTGATGATTGAAAAAAACTACTAGCTGATATTGGGTCAGTAGTTACTCATTTTGTTAAATGGTCTACGAACAAGGTGGCTCATGAGTTAGCTCGAGCTTCTTTTTCTATGTCAGCTGTAATTTCTCCGAGTTTGAGGCTCCAAGTTTTTTGTTTCATGTATTGTTGAATGATGATTTTTGTTGAATGTAGTTTCTCTTTTCCAAAAAAAAAAAAAAAAAGTAATTTAATTTAAATTTATTTTTTATATCATATATATAAATTAGATTTTTAACATTCATAAATTGTTCTGTATCTATATTTGTAAATTATCTACTATTATTTAACTTGTTAAATAAATTTATGCACCTAGTACATATTTACATAAATATATTAATGAATTCATGCTACATAATACTAAATAAAAATATATAATATTAATTATTATTTCAATTATAGGATTAGTTTGGTCTGATTTTCAATACAAAAATCACATAAAATCCAGTTCCTTTTCAAATTTATACATTGGTTCAACCAATTCGAAACTAGTAAAAAATCAATGATTATTTTTTAGTTCTAAATATTTTTAATTTAATTCCAATTTGTATTCAAATCAGTTCAGAAACTCCAAGTCCTGTGTGCACCGCCCTATTGAAGACGAGTAAAAAACCAACTGCAATAGCACCTATGTTAGCATTTTCATATTAGTAAAAATCTGCCTTCTAAAATATTATTAAAAAATGACAATAAACATTAATTTTATTCAAAGATAAAATAAAATCAATTGTCAACTAAAATTTAATAATAGTAGAAAACAAGCACATATTGTTGTACAAAATGATTAAATATTGCAGTACACAATTACTAAATTTCTTTTATTGGTATTTTTTCCAGAGGTGTAATATTTTATTTATTCTTGTGATAATGGTAATTAAATTTTATTCAATGGATTAAATTGAGAGAATTGATTAGTTGAATCAAACCTAATTCTTAGGTTTCAATATGCTTTTTTTTTTTCAAATTAAATTAGAAATTCTTATTCAAAGTATAAGACATGTTAGACTAGGGTGGTTAACCCTAAGTTTTGGACTTCTTTTGATATTGACAAAGGGGATTAATCAATTATAATGTTTCAAATTTAGTATTGTTTTGCAGATTTTAGTTAGTTTTTACATTGAAAGTTGAATGAGGTTAAAAAATCTCCAAAGCAAGTTAGTGCCTTCTAATTCACGACCGCAACTTGATAAATCGTGACCTCGAACTAGACCAAGGCAGGTTGACAAATTGGAGAAACATATTCGCCGGCCACTTCTCTGTCGTGACCAATTCAAAGAAAGGAAAGCCAAAGTCACAAACGAATTTGTGGTGTAATTCATGCCTCAGTCATGACCACAAATTTTGAAGTAACTCAAGAGAAAATCAAGTCCACAACCACAGCTTGACAAGTGTCCCATGTAATTGTTAAAAGACAAAAATCGCGATGGAAACTTGTTGATAGCGACCGCGAATCCAAAAGAAGAAGATGAACACTTTTGGCAAACGAATTCGCGTCCTCAGTCGCGACCTATACAAGAGAAATTACGACCGCTATTTTGAGAGCAGGTGAAAGACAACGACTATATTTTCCTAGTGAACTAATGAGAAGCTACCACGTGGACTAGCCGGTAGACACAAACAAGGTTTTTCATATGGAATTTGGATTTCGCGACCATTACCGAGTAATAGCGACTGCAAATTAAGACTGTCAAGCATTTAATGTGAAAATCTGTCTAGCGCACTTTGATGATTTTGTATCAATTTTATTGGAACATCTCTTTGGTGGGTAGAGGCTATAAATACCTCACCAAACATATGTAAATGCAAGAGAATTGATAACTTTATACCCAAACTCTTGCAATTTTGCTACTCGATCTTTTATATTCTTTAAGTCATTGTTGGGTGTGAGCATAAACACCAATTGTAATAGGTTGTAGTGTGAGCCTGTCAAAACACTAAGATAGGTTGTAGTGTGAGTTTGTCAAAATACTAAGAGAGGTTGTTGTGTGAGCCTGTTAAAACACAAAGGTAAAGGTTGTTGTGTGAGCCTTCAAAACACAAGTGTAAAAGTTTGGTGTAAGCTTGAAAACACCTTTGAAAGATAGTGGAACACCCAATTTCTAAGAATTGAGGAGTGAACGTAGGGTCGTTTATACCTGAACCACTATAAAAAATGTGTTTCTTTTTTACTAATTTCTTTTTTCCCTTTCCTGTTTTAATTTTTATACACCAATTCAACTCCCCCTTCTTGGTGCCTAGGGCCAACAAGTGGTATTAGACCCAAGCTTCACAATCAAACCTTCATTGGGTGAACAAAGATCATAGCACAAGAGGGAATCCACTCATAACTCAAGCCTCACTTTGTGGAACAAACTATACTCATTGGAAGTATAGGATGAAGATCTATCTTGACATAGATGTGGTGGACCTTTGGGATGTGGTCATCAAGGAATGGAAGCTACCTACCAAAGTTGTGGATGGTAATGAAGAATTAATCCCAAGGGAAAAATGGGTTGAAGCTCACTAGAGATCAAATGGCAAGAACAAGAAAGCAATGACCATTCTTCTAAGCTTACTTTTTAGAGAAGAGATTGAAAGAGTGCAACATTGTCAAACAACACATGCCATTTAGAAGACTCTAGAGAACTATCATGAAGACACAACTCTAGTCAAGTCAAGCCATTTGGAGATGTATGTCACCGAATGAGAACTCTTCATGATGAAGGACAATGAGAGCATCACAAAAATGATAAATAGTCTTTTGTCCATTGTCACCAACATGAAGAAATTTGGAAGAGCTCTCACTATCTATGAGGTAAACACAAAAATCCTTAAAACTCTTCCTTTAGATAAATTTGGTGCTAGAGTTTACAACATACAAGAGTTCAATATGGAGATTGGAAAGATTCCAACCGATGTGTTGATAGGCAAACTTTTAACTCATGAGTTGGCCTTACAAAAAGATGAACAAATGAAGAAGCTAAGAGGCAAGGAGACAAACCAGAAAAAGAGAGAAAAACCATGGCTCTTAAAGCTATAACAAAAGAGAATGAGGTAGAGATCACCTCAAGTAATGAAGAAAGTGACAAGGAAGAAGAGAAGCTAGTAATGCTCTTTAGGAGGACAAAGGAGTTGATCAAGAGAAGAAAAAAAGAAAAGGCTTCAAGAAGACAACTCCTAATCCAAGAGAGAAATCCAACGATGTCACTTGTTATGAATGTAGCAAGCAAGGCCACATCAAGTATGAGTGTCCCAAATTAAAAAAGAAGAAAAGATGAAACAAGGAAAAGAAGAAGGGTTTTTCAGGCATTTGGGATGAAAGCTCAAGTGAAGAAGAGGAAGAATGAGAGGTTGCCAACATATGTTTCATGGCACAAGAAGATTTTACAAATAAGGTAAGTACTTCTTCCCATTCTCATTCTGATTTCGCATGTGATAAGATAGATGAAGAGCTTCTAAAGGCTCTAACCATGAGGTGTGACAAGTATAAGTCACAAGTAAAAACTTATAAGAAAAGGTGTTCAAAATTAGAAGATGAATACAAGACTCTTAGTGATCTTATAAATGAGTTGAGGACTTCTAATGAAGAACTCAAAAAATTAGTAGAAAAACTTTCCACATCATCTTCTTCAATGCCTTCATTAAGAAAGGAGAATGACACTATTAAAGGAGAAGTCATTAAGCTTAGAAGCTCAATCTCTAAGTTCCACAAAGGAAAAAAAGCCTTGGACACATTGATTGTGTCACAAAGACCACCTCTAGTTAGATATGGTTTAGGCTTCAATGAAGCCTTCTCATCATCTCATACCACATTTGTTAGATCTTCAGAACCTCAAACATCTAGCATTGAGGTAATTAGGAAGAAAAGTGCTCCTAGCACTAAGCCTCCTAAGCCTAAGGGCAAAAGGAAGGCTCTCTCAAGCTCTAGAGCCAAGACTCAAAGAGCTAACCATGCCTACATTTATAACAAAAAGCGTGTTCATTCTCATAAAAAATTTTCTACTCCTACTCATCATACATGTTCATGCATGCATTCACATGACTAAGGTATGAGAAGGCCTCCTACTCATACTAAATTTTTGCAAAGGAAAAAGACTCCTAAGTCTAAACTCTAATGTCATTATTGCATGAGATTTAAACATATTAATATTCAATGATATATTAGGAAGGCTCACCTCAAATTAGAGGATCCTTCATCTTCTAACCCCCAAGGACCCAAGTATGCTTGGGTACCTAAGAAAAGGTAACTTACTATTGTTATGTAGGGAAATGTGGTAACCACCAAATCAAGCAATTGGCATGTAGATAGTGGATGTTCCAAGCACATGACTGGAAATAGAAAGCTATTCACGACATTGAAAGAAAAAAAAGGTGAAGATGTCACATTTGGTAACAATGCCAATGGTAAGGTAATTGGTATTGGAAGCATTGGTAAGAATAGATGTTCTTTAATTGATAATGTTCTTTTAGTTAGTGGCTTACAACATAATTTGTTAAGTGTAAGTCAATTGTGTGACAAAGGTAATAAAGTCACCTTTGATCCTAAGGAATGCTGAGTCACCACTTTAGTGGATGATGAGGTTATTTTCAAGGTTGAAAGGAAAGGAATACCTACTTAATTGACTTAGACAATTTGGCTAACCAATCTTTTAAGTGTCTTATGTCTTTGAGCAATGAAGCTTGGTTGTGGCATAGAAGGCTTGGACATGCAAGCATGGATCTTCTTCAAAGCCCATCCAAAGGAACATTAGTGGAAGGGCTTCCCAAGCTAAATTTCTCCAAAGACAAGACATGTGGTTCATGCCAAATGGGGAAGCAACACCATGCCTCTCACAAAGCAAAAAATGTTATATTTTTGTTGATGATCTTATAGGCAATCTTGAAAAACTGGAATTGGATGATTTTATAAAAAGAGTTGATAAAGATAAAGAAGAAGGTGATTCATCAAGAGTAGATGAAGACCAACCTCATCAACAACAAGTAGAGCCAAGACAAGATCTATCCAAAGATTAGAGATTCTCTAAGTATCACTCCAAGGACTTAATCATTGGTGATACTTCTAAGGGTGTAAGTACTAGATCTCAACTTCTTCATTTAGATAATAATCTTGTATTTGTTTCTCAACTTGAGCCAAAGTCAATTGATGAGGCTCTTGATGATGAGAGTTGGGTGCTTGCTATGCAAGAAGAACTCAACCAATTTGAGAGAAACAAAGTATGAAAACTTATCCCTAGGCCTAAAGAACACCTAATTATAGGTTGTAAGTGGGTGTTTAGGAACAAGTTAGATGAGTAAGGTTTCATTACTAGAAATAAAACTAGATTGGTTACTAAAGGATACAACTAAGAGGAAGGCATAGATTATGTTGATTGCCACCGTAGCAAGATTAGAGACCTTTAAGATTCTCTTAGTATTTGCATGTTATATGAATTTCAAACTTTTTCAAATGGATGTGAAAAGTGCTTTTTTGAATAGCATTATAAAGGAGGAAGTCTATGTTGAACAATCTCTTGATTTTGAGTCTCATTATTTTCCAAACCATGTTTTCAAATTGAACAAAATCTTATATAGATTGAAACAAGCTTCGAGGGCTTGGTATGAAAGACTGAGTTCATTTCTTGAAAAATGATTTTGAGAAAGGAAAGGTAAACACCACACTTTTTGTCAAAAAGCACAAGCATGATATATTAATCATTCAAATTTATGTTGATGATATTATCTTTGGTGCTATTAACGAATCTCTTTGTGAAGAATTTGCTAAGTGTATGACTAGGGAATTTTAAATGAGCATGATAGGAGAGCTCAAGTTCTTTCTTGTTCTACAAATCAAGCAATCCAAGGAAGGGATCTTCATCAACCAAGACAAGTACATAAAGGAAATGCTAAAGAAATTTAACATGGATGGTTGCAAGGTAGCTAAAACTCCAATGAGCAGTACCATCAAGCTAGATAAGGATGAATTGGGTAAGGTGGTAGATGAAAAGATATATCAAGGTATGATCAGATCTCTATTTTATCTTACTGCTTTTAGGCCAGATATCATGTTTAGTGTTTGCATGTGTGCTAGGTTCCAATCCTCTCCTAGAGAATCTCATTTGAATGCAGTTAAAAGGATCTTTAAGTATTTGCATGGCACTATACACTTAGGACTATGGTATCCTAGGGATTCTTCATTTAGCCTTATAGGGTATTCGAATGCGGATTATGCTGGTAGCTTATTAGATAGAAAAAACTCTTTCGGAACTGTCAATTTATAGGCGAATGTCTAGTTTCTTGGTTTAGTAAAAAGCAAGTATCAGTTGCCTTATCCATCGTGGAAGTCGAGTATGTGGTGGTGGGTTATTGTTGCACCCAAGTTCTTTGGATGAAACAACAATTAAAGGATTTTGGCAAAGTAGTTGATCACATTCCCATTAAATGTGATAACACAAGTGCTACTAATCTCTCTAAGAATCCCATCCAACACTCTAGAAGCAAGCACATAGACATTAGACATCATTTTCTTAGAGATCATATGCAAAAAGGTGATGTTGTGTTGAAATTTATTGACACAGATCATCAACTTGCAGATATTTTCACCAAACCTCTAAATGAAGAAAGGTTGAACTTCATCAATAAAGAATTGGGAATACTTGATGGAAGCTCCCTAAAGTGAAAATTTTTTATCTCTTGTGTAATACAACTATGTGTATTGGTATTTGTTGATTTGTGATATTGATGTATGTATTTTCTTGTGGATCATAATTTTTCATTTTTCAAAAATTGGTTTTTCAATTCTTATCCTTGCTGACTCATAACTCGCGGTCGCTATTTCTTCTTCACGGTCACAAATTACAGGTCAATTTCACCCGACCATCAAATGTCAATTTGCGATCTCAAAATTTTCGCTCCATCGCAAATTTTGGTCAGTTTTTCAAAAATGTGACAGTTAACGCGCCTTTTCCTGAGGAAAATTTGTTTGTTACTCACATTTTTTGGAATTTACGCTCTCTACTCATGAATTCACATAAGTGAATTAGAGTAACTTCCTAGGCAATTAAGTGATTTGACTACCAACCATTTTCTCTCTTTATTTAATCCATTTCTAGCCGTTTATGACTGTTTTCACACCCCTTCAAAGCCTATAAATACCCCCCTTCAACAGTGCTATTATCACCTCACTTTTAAACATCATCTCTCTCTCTATCAAAATCTCTCTAAATCATCAAGCTCTATGGCTCCAAAGAAGTTCTCTAAGGCAGACAAGGGCAAGGCAATGGCTCAACCCTCTGCACCTCCTGCCTTCTATCTTATGAAAGGAATAACTAAGGAAGAAAAAGATAGATTCAAGGCAAACTCTTCCAAGGTCATTCTCCCAAACAAGATTCCATCAACATTCATGCTGGAAACTTTGGGCATCAACGCTAAAATTAGAGCTTTTCTCTCCAACTTGGAATGGAACGAGTTTATCTTCTGAGATGAACCCAGATACGAGGGGGTTGTGTGAGAGTTTATATGCACCGTGTAACTAAGCCGAAAATTTGATTGGAGAGCCGACCAATACAGGTTAGTGTTTTGGGCCTTTGACGACCCTTTTTTCATTACCTTCGACCAATTGTCGTCCCTTTTCAACTTGCAAGTCGAAGAACACATTCCCTTTATCATCTCCACATTTGACGTTATATACTCTGAATTTTGGTCAGAGATTTCCATTGAAACCAAACACGACCCCCGTTCTTCTTTATCCAAACACATCAAGTCTCTACCCCTTTGGATCCTTCATTGCATCATCACCTTCTCCATAAATGCAAGAGGTGATGGTAACGAGAAGGTTTCTCAAAAAGACTTGGCATTCTTGTTTTGCCTTGTCAAGAACAAACCAATCCAAATAGGTTGTTACCTTATGGATCAATTGATCCACATAAGTACAAAACCCAAAAGTCAGTTTCTCTTGCCTTCCCACATAACAACCATCTACTGTTTTATTGGAGCACTTGATGAGGAGAAAGAGAAATTCCTCACCAAGAAGCTCCTTCCCTCTCAAAACTTACTAGACCTAAACTATCTCATAAACGCCAAGGCCATGCATAAAGACATATATGTTTATACCCTTAGTGCGATAGGGGCAAAAAAGATGGAAACATCCTAAGCTTCGAAGAGAAAGAGGATTCAAATTGAAGAAGGCACCACACAAGTCCCTCATCCTCAACCAAAAGCCAAGACGAAGTTATCTCTTGCCACCATTGATCAAAAGTTGGACAAACTAATGAGAATGATGAATAAAAGGTTCTTCTTCCTTTCACATCTTCACAGTGATATAGTGGATCTCCAAGAGAAACTAAGAGTTCCTCCTTGCAATGAAGACGACGTTGAGGATGGGGATGAAGCCGAGGGAGCAACGCAAGCAAAAGAGGCACCATCTTCCAGAGATGATAATGATTCTCCACTCTTCTAGATTAGGGATCTTTTGTATTTGTTTTCATTTTCTTTATGTTTTTTTTTTGTTTAACAAATATTTTGATCCCACAGTTATATAAATAAAAAGTTATTTTCTTGTAATACATTGTCTTATGTGTGGTGCATTTTATCTTTATAAAAATATTCTTCTTTTACTCCTTATGTATGCTTATAATTGTTTCTCATTTCCCTTACACTCTCTTTTTGATCTTGCTAAAGGGGGAGAGATAGTAAGTATTTTAGTTTAAAAGAGAATATTAACTTGAAAATTATAACATATGTTAAGGGGGAGCATCATGAGCATCATACTTAGCTTTTTAGAAATTTCACTTTGCTTGATTGAATTCCAAACTTAGACGTTTCATCTTAAGCATTCATTCATGCAATACTCCAACTTCACATTTCTGTATTATTTTTCACTTAGGATCAATCTATGTTGTCAAAATAAAAAAGGGGGAGATTGTTGGACTAGGGTGGTTAACCCTAAGTCTTATTTTTAAAGGGGATTGATCAATTCTAATGTTTCAAATTTAGTATTGTTTTGCAGTTTTTAGTTAATCTTTACATTGGGAGTTGGATGGAGTTAAAAAATCTCCAATGTAAGCTAGTGCCTTTTAATTCGCGACCACAACTTGATAAATCGTAACCGCGAAGTAGACCAAGGTAGGTTGACAAATTGGACATAGGTATTTGCGAGCCACTTCTCTGCTGCGACCAATTCAAATAAAGGAAAGCCAAAGTCACAGACGAATTCGTGGTATAAGTCATGCCTGAATCTTGATCGTGAATTTCAAAGTAACTCAATAGGGAATCAAGTCCACAATCATGACTTGACAAGTGTCCTAGGTAACAGTTGGAAGATAAAAATTGTGATGGGAACTTGTTAGTAGCGACCGCAAACCCAAAAGAAGAAGATGAACACTTTTGGCAGATGAATTCACATCCTCAATAGCGGCCTGTACAAGGGAAATCGCGATCATTACTTTTGAGAGCAGGTGAAAGGCAAAAACTATATTTTCTTGGTAAACTAATGAGAAGCTACCATGTGGACTAGCTGTTAGACACAAACGTGGTTTTCCGTATGAAATTTGGATTTCGCGATCGCTAACTAGTTGTAGCGACCGCGAATTAAAACTGTCAAGCATTTAATGCGAAAATTTGTTTAGCACACTTTGATGATTTTATACCATTTTTATTGCAACATCTCTTTGGTGGGCAGAGTCTATAAATACCTCACCAAACAGATGTAAATGCAAGAGAATTGATAACTTTGTACCCAAACTTTTGTAATTTTGCTGCTCAATCTTTTTTATTCTTTAAGTCATTGTTGGGTGTGAGCATAAACACCAATTGTAATAGGTTGTAGTGTGAGCCTGTCAAAACACTAAAATAGGTTATAGCGTGAGCCTGTCAAAACACTAAGAGAGGTTATTGTGTGAGCCTGTCAAAACACTAAAATAGGTTATAGTGTGAGCCTGTCAAAACACTAAGAAATGTTATTGTGTGAGCCTGTTAAAACACAAGTTTAAAGGTTGTTGTGTGAGCCTTCAAAACACAAGTGTAAAAGTTTGGTGTAAGCTCGAAAATACATTTGAAAGATAGTGGAACACCCAATTTCTAAGAATTGGGGAGTGGACGTAGGGTCGTTTATATCCGAACCACTATAAATCGCGTGTTTCTTTTTTACTCATTTATCTTCTCCCTTTCTTGTTTTAATTTTTATACACTAATTCAACTCCTGCCTCCCCCATGCCCCCCCCCCCTCTTAGTGCCTAGGGCCAACAAGACATAAATAGTAATTTTTATGGAATTAAAGTATTTAATTAAAACATACCTGATGGTGAAGATATTTACTAAAAAGATAGATTGCAAATTTGAAAATAAAAAGTCTATATGTTAAATTATATACATTATATAACAATAGTTTTTTGCTATGTTGATAATAAATAATAATTAATGTGATAAATTTTATAAGTATTTATTATATTTAAATATAAATACAAATATCAAGTGTTATATGTGCAACACATGTGTTATATAAAATTATTATCTCAACAATGCCTTAGATGGGGAGATTGAATAGGGTAGTAATAAATTTAAAATCTTTTATAAGAAAAATGAAGAAAATTAATCACACAAATACATAAAGTTTTATAGAAGTTTGACTCAAATCAAGCCTTTGTTTTCTTTTTATATATCCACTAGAGATTTTCACTAACTAATAGCTTGCAGGTGCTATTGAAAATCTCTACACAAGTGAATTTACATACATATTACTTAAACCTTCAATAGTTGAATTTTTGGGCACCATCTAAAAGCTTTTTACAAATAGTTAGGGTTACTATTCAAGTTTTATCCCAAGAAAATTTGTTGATGCTATTTTAACCATTCACAAAGAATTGGTTTGAAGGTTATGTTTCTAACCTAAGAGTTTTCCTCACACAAAAAGTAGAACTAATGTAAAAGGAATATTATCACTCTCAAACCCTTTTACAAATAAGAAATTACCTCTTTAGTTTGCTTAAGTAAGTTAGAGATTAATGTTATTAATGAAGTAAAATAATCTTCTTCTATTTTAAATAATAACTCTCACAAGCATTTGAAGAAGAGTTAGTTCAAGCAACTAAATTTTAAGACTATTTATATCACTCGTTGAAAATTTAAATCACTTGAAGTTTATTTATTCTAGCTCTTTCAACTTTTTTTTTTGTTAGAATTTCAAGCTTATGGATGTTAAAAACTAATCGATAGACACAGAGCAAAAAGCTGTTAGATTGTCAATATAACCATTGGAGCCCTTGTCAATGGTCATTGAAGAGATTTAATAATTATTTAGTGTTTAAGACCTAATTGGTCTTATTTTAATGATAGTTAAGTGCCATATCTTCACTTTTGTTGATAACCATTGAGTCTATACAATGCCTGTTGAATTGCACTTGTGCTCGTTGTAATCCTTTCAATAGTAGTTGACTTCAGTTTCTTGATTTCTTATGAATTTTCAATAGTTTTTTTTAGGACATTTAACATCCTATTAGAATATTAACCATCTTTAAGCTTTCTAGCTCTAGTCATTAGAGTGACTCAATATAAAGCTTAAACTCTTGTTGGATTTTGCCCATACTCATTGATTTCATCTCAACGCCTATTAGTATCTTCCTCAATCATTATTGGGATACCCAAAAGGTTTGAATAATTATGTTGAGCTTTTTCAATTATTTTTGGCTGCTTTTCATTGCTCACTATTTTACTCAATGGTTATTAATCAATTTTTTAATCATCATTAGGGTTTACTTTATAGTTATTGATCAAATTACAATGGGCTTACAATGGTTAAAATAATTTTTTAATCATCATTAGGCTTACAATGGGCTTACCCTAGTTGAAATCCCAATGCTTATTGATCTTTCTTAACACCCATTCTAATTTTGCAATGGTCATTGGCCTATCTAAGCTCTTTTTCTCAACTCCAAGACTTGAATATTGCTAACTAATTTTTCTTGAACATTTTTGAGATATTGAATAAGGGGCCTATAATATTAAACTTAACACACTTGTATAAATGTTAAATAAATCATGTTTTATTTATAATAATCAAAACAATAACTAGAATGTAGATGTTCCAACATTCCCGCCTTTCAATGATGACAAACAATGCAGGATCAATCTTCTTAATCTTATGTTGAAGGTCATCATCTTAAGGTATTATTAAAGTCAAGCAAATTCTTATAGCAAAATTTGATAACACTAACTTAATGTTTTCTCTTTAGCATTTTCTCCTCATATGTGATTGTTTAATGCACATTCTGGCAGTGTTTGGTATTCATTTAAGTACCTATCTTTTCTCAATACAAATTTCAAGTTAAGTATATGACATTTTGGCTCAATACATATGCACATTGCAAGTTAAGTATATCATTTTGAGCTTATACTTATCACATTTCCTTATTGTTCCTCATCTTAGTCAAGTGATTTAATATTCATAGGAATTTCTCAATTGAATTTCTCCCCTTTATTAAATAAGTATATATTTGCACATCACACAATCTAATTATTTCTCCTTCTTTGTCATTATCAAAAAGATTTTACAAGAGCAAAGAAATAAGCACACATAGTCACAAAAAGTGATAAATAGTCATAAAAGAGATAAGCACTCTTATATTCATTTATAAGATTTTGCAAATACAAGTACAAAAATTCAAACCTTGGATATGTTTGTCCATTCATCAGTGTAGTTAAAAAAAATTTAGAACTCATTTAAAAAGAATAAATAGAAAAGAAACTAATGAGGTGATTTGGATTAGGGGGATTAGGAGTTATTATGGGTTTTGATTTTATAGGGGAGTGACTAGAGGTAGCTTTGATGTCCTTATCATTAATGGTCTTATCCTCAAAATAGACCCAGGTTTGAGGTTGATACCTTCATTTATCCAATCTAAGGTTTGGTTCACATCTCTAATTTGAGTGCTAAGCTTATTTGTATGGGTTTGGAGAGTTGTGCCTTAGTCTCAAGCCTTATAATAGTAGCATTTAACATATTAACTATTGAACACTTATTCTTCAAAAGAGGTGAGGGGTTTGTCTTAAAGTAACTTATGTTGATGTAGTCACTAGTGTAGCTGAAGGAGCTTCTTGACCTAGAGCAATTGGAGGTGTTGATGTAGAGCCTATCCTTATAGCTCCTTCATAGCAGTTTTAGCTCCATCCTCTAAATTTCCATTTTCTTCTTTTGTAGCTTTTTTTTCATTAGTAAGAGTGATCAACCCATTATCATGCCTTTTTAGAATGCTTATACAAATAAACATCTTTTTCAAATACTATGTGATTATGTGCACGCCATTATCAAAAAGATTGAACAAGAGCAATGAAATAGGTACACAATCACAAAAAAGATAAGTGTTGTTATATTCATTTATAACACTTTGTATATAAAAGTATAAAATAAAAACCTTAGATAAGTTTTTCCATTCATCAATGTAGTTAAAAAACATTTAGAACACATTTAAAAAGAACAAATGGAAAAGAAATAAATAAAAAGTTTATGGTTAAGAGGACTAGGAGTTGCTTTGGGTTTTGGTTCTAGAGGCGAGTGACTAAAGGTGGCTTCAATGTCTTTATCATTAATGAGCTTATCTTAAAAAAAAAAAAAATTAAGGTTGAGGTTAAGACCTTTAACTATCCAATCTAAGGTTTAGTTCACATCTCTAATTTAAGTTCCAAGTTTATTTGCTTAGGTTCAGAGAGTTATGACCTTAAGCTTAAGCCTCGCAATAACATTTAGCATACTTAATTGTTGGAGTACTTTTTCTTCAAATAAGGTGAAAGGTTTATCTTGAAATGGAGTTACTTATATTGGTGTAGCTGAGGGAGCTTCTGAAGCTAGACCAGCTAGAGGTGTTAATGTAGAGCCTATCTTTATAGGTACCTCCATTTTAGTTTTGGCAATATCCACCAAATTTTCAACCCAATATCTTACCTTGTTAGGATGTCTATACTAATATGCATCTTCTTAGATATTGCCTTATTAGTTAGAAGATGTTGTAAGGGGAAAATTAGCTTCAATTCTCTTTTCCTTAGTCTTGGAGATTGCCTTGACATAATTGGCAATCCTTATAATGTAATGAGCCATCAAAAAAGAGTTAGAATTATCTGCTTGCCTTTATAATCTCTCCATTAGCAGCCGTGGAGTGTCAATCTTCTTCTTGTTTTCCATGTACCAAAGGTAAAACAAGTCTTTTGTAGTGCAATTTTCATTAGATTGCCCCTTCCATTTAAATTCTACAAAATAAATCGATGGGTAATTCTAATAGCATGATTTTTAATTTTAGAAGCCTTATTGTTGGAGGAGTGATATATAAGGATGAGTAATTGGTTGGTTTGATAAGTTTTAAAGGTATTTTTACACCAAACTTAATAAACCGAATTAGCTGAAATTTAAATAAAAAATCTTTAAAAATTAAAGTAAATCGAATTGAATTAATCGATATAATATGTATATAAACCGAACCAAATAAAAAATTTATAAAAACTGTTTAAGCCAATTGAACAAATCGAAAATCCATACAAACTGAATTAACCAAAATTTCTTATAGTGTTCATCATATAAAATAAAAACATTTTCACTTGTTAGTTCCTAAACATCAACAATAATATTAAAATAAATATTATAATCTAAAAAATAGATATTACAATACACACCAAATAAAAAATGAAAATAAATATCATAAGCATAATTAATAATAGTCATACTCTCATAAATACTAAAATTAAAAATATTGCAAAGATCATTAGAATTATATTGGTCTTCATAATCCCATATATTTTCTATATCCAAACTCTTCAAAACTGTAATGAATTTAAATTGAAACATTAAGATTTCGTGAAAAATGTTATCGCGACATGGATTCTGGGTTGTATCGACTTTAGGGAACAAAAAGGCTTAAAGCCTCTAAAATCCATAACAAGCCTAATTACACATGGTTAAAGCCTATTTCTAAGCTCTTGATACATCAAATCTTAGATTTATACTTGTTGTCTCATAAACCTTACTAGCTTTCATTTACCCCACTTTAGATTTTTAGGATAATACAAATGGAAGATAGGGACTTAAGCTAAGCTAGATCGTAAACATTTCATACAAACACTTTCTTACATTACACTACAATCATTTAATTCATTTCTTATCATGTCATAAGTGGAGGAGTCTAAACTCACCAATTAGTTTTTTTTTTTTTCCTTTACTTACCTTCATTATATATACATCATTGAAGATAAAACTCTCTCATTTAGACAATCTATGAATAAAGGGTCCACTTAAGGTCAATCTACCTATAACATTCCTTTCATTATCATAAGCATTCAATATATATCTTACATGGGCTTTGAATCATAGTATGCCTCAACATCATTTCCATTAATCATGCATCATAACCATTTCATATGACATTAACCTTAGACATAGACATATCACAATATTCATAACTTACACTTTATAGAGATTACTAAGAATACAATATATACTTAACATTTTCTTATTACATTTATAACTCTTCCAATTATACCTAAACATCATTATTGTTGGCAACTATAAAGAAATAATGTGGTGCCCTAACAATATATGATACATAACTTAAAACCTTCATTTATAACCTTTAACCTTTAGCCATCAATGATGATATCAATCTTATTCTCAACCTGTAAAATAATATATATGTGTAGGGGGTGAGCTCTTTATGAGAAACTTAATGAGGAATTTATATTGTCCATATGCATGCTCACATGCCTTTATATGAATGCATCTCTAGCTATAAGGGACATCATCTGCATACATCCTTTACATAGTAAATATTACGTATATAGATAGTCAAGTCCATGGGAATCCTTACTTTGTTTACTTATCTTTCTCTCATAGGAAATTTGTCTCACCAATTGTGCATTTACAGGAGAGTTGCCTCATTAGCCACATATTTCTCTTACACAGGAGAGTTTCCTCACCAGTTGTGTCATGCATACATAATATTACATTCATTTCACATATGTTACAATCCTTGCATAGCTAGTTATGACTCTTTGGATTCCCATTTCTTCCTTGAACTACCCTCATATCACATGATATTTAAACATAACATTGCATAATGACATTTCATCTCATTTCATAAGAATGCATATGACTTTGATTTTAACATAACTTGGCCTACTATGGCCTATACATTTAAAGTCATGATGCATGTATGCAATGGATAGTGAAAAGCAACTAAAATCCCTCACCTTTTGTTGCTAGCCATAACTCTTCCTTACTTTAGATTTGATCTTTTTCTATTTCTTTGCCCTAGCCTTACTTGCTTTTAGCTTTATCTTTACCTGCCCTTAATCATCTCACCCACACACATGCCGAAGCATAAACATCCATTACATTATGAATATAACATCTAAAATATAGAGAGTTACTTAAACTCATCCATAGAACACATAATATAAACATAACATATATCATAATGGACCAAAAGCTCTTTTAAGGACAATGATGTCCTAAACATCAATCAAACATGCAAACATAACTTTCATTAACTCTAGCTTATAACATAGCTATAATCTTTCATACTTAGCTCATTGTCACCATTTTCCTTTTATCTCATTCATAATATCAAAATAAACATCACCATTTCATCATGTCAAAATCCATAAATATTATCGCAAATCATTTCATGATCATCAATTTATACTTCTAAATTCATCAACATATACATTTCTCATTATGAATCATCCATATACTCAATAAGATATTCTTGTATTATCCTACACCACTTAAATGAAGAACATCTCTTCTACCCACATATAATACTAATCATTAGTTCTAGAGTGTCAAACAATATCAATAAACTCAATTTAACATCAAATTTTGTTCATAAACATAATTCATTTACATAAGGACTTAATAAAGCCCATTAAGATATCAATATTTCCTCAATCTCAACTAAGGTGTAAAACACCATTCAACCTTTAATTATTATATTAAACATAAATATTATGATGCTAATTAACATTTAATAACTCAATAATCATTAATGATTCATGTAATTAATCCATATACTTCAACACCTTTCAAAGCTCTAATTATACACCACATCAATATTGCTTTTAGTTCAACTAAGGCATAAAATTTCAATTAAGCTCAATTCTTGTCTTAAACATGATTATAAGAACACGAATTAACATTTAATTAATCATAAATCATCAATGACTAAAAGAAATAACTCATACACTTCAAGCAATTCTAAGACTCTTTTTGAAGATAACATCACTTTTCATATACTTTATCTCTTTCTTCACCACCAAGCTCAAAAACACCATAAACACACTTATTCAAACATAGAACAAATATGCAGTAAATATGACTATTATAAAATACTTGAAATAAAGAGAAAAAAGTCACCAACTTGCTTAAAAGATGGAAAAAGGTGGATGAACAAACTTGATTCTCCTAACTTGATTTGGTAACCATAGGTGAAGGAAAAGTTTTGGGAGGATTTTGGTGAGTTTTGAATTATTGAAATTGATGAAAATAGGGCTGAAGTGTGTTTAGGAAGAAGATAAAAAGAAAGAGGTGTAAAAAGACTAAATTGCCTAAATGGATTATTCTAGAAAAAGTCTACCAAAAATGCTATTTCCAACCCATAAACTTGTGCTTCCACCCTTTTTTCCTTTTTCACAATATACTTTAAGCACTATTTTAGGCATTAAGAATGATGGAAAATGGATTTAAAGTCATTTTTAGGAAGAAAGTAAAGAAAAAAGGTATGAAAAAACCAAAATTCCCAAATAGAGCATTCTACCTTTTGTTGCTTTCTTCAACTCACACTTCAAATAATAAATCTAGACATCTAATACATCTATAACAATCATTACATGTCATTTAAATGTACATAGGAATACCTATTAAACACATATTAGATAAACATAAGCAACGACATCAAGACAGGACAGTTATGCAACTATCCAACTCTTCCTTTCATCTTTCTAGATACTTCAAATACTAACTTTACGTATTTAAAATACATCTAAAACAATTCATTAATATATCATTTAATCACACATTAAGCACACTTACAAACCTTAATAGCCATTGAAGATCTTGCACCTAACTTACCTTATACCTTAGGTTCCATCATCCTTTCTTCATTTCTTTTAACATATCCTTTAACATATCTTCCTTCCATATAAAGTGTTGACATTTTTTTCATTATTAAACCTCTAATTCTATCATTCATTTATGTTAATTAATCATTATTTCTTACATATGCATACTTATGCATCGTAACTTGCACTTACTTTCTCCTTATGACTTAGCATCTTTCACCTTCATATCTCTTAGTCATTCTTTTTAACTCATATAATATCTTAATTTATCATCATTATAACACAAAAATCGTCACCATTTCATCAAATTTAACCTCCCCATGCTCATCATTAAGTAGAAAAAGTCCTTATTTATGAGAGACCTCCTAAGAACTAAGTTTCGGGCCTTACAAATGCCAAATAAAATAGAAGCAAACTAAGAGGATCAATTATAATACCTTTAATAAAAGAAGCTAAGTAAAAGCCAATTGCAATTACGAGTCCACATTTTCTAAAGCAATGCCTTGTAATCCTTAAAAAAAAGTTAACAAAAATTACCAAATAAAGAATTGTAAATGAATAGTTGTAAAATAATTTAAGAGAATTATTACCTTTCTTAAGATTTTCAACTTCATCTAAGTCTTCTTTAACATTTATAGGGAGTTGAGAGTATTGATTCCAATCTTAGGTACAAATTAGTGTTTGAACTACTTTGAGAATCAAAGAACCATAAATTAATCTAGTACTTGCCCTTCAGTATGAAATGTTGATTTTGAAGAAACAATAGATATCAAAATTGCAAGTATATCACAAGCAATGTGTGAAAGAATATAAAATATAGGACTGTGTTTTTTCCACCTATATCAAAATTATTTGCATCATGCTCAATTTCTTCACTTAAATACTTATCCAATTTGGATTTGTTAGTGCTCTCACTCAGTAAATGAAATATGAATTTCTTAATTTTAGATTTAATGGCTAATTTTGCCTTCAAACCAAGATCAAAAGCCTCATTCTCATCTATAACTTGAAAATGCTCACCATTTTCACTTGCAACATCAAGTGCAACTTTACCTTTATATTCATGGAAAATGGAATATAAAAGTTCACATGCCTTTTTTCCCAAATCCAAACCACGTTCCCCACCATACATCATAGGCAAAATAAATTGCACCGATTTCAACTTGTATTTCGAATAAAAAAAATGGTAGCAATATAAATTAAATGATTCATTTTCATTAGATCCCACCTGTGAACACCTCGAATTTTGCAATTTTGCACTCGAACGAGTGAAATCTTGCTTATGACTCTTATCTTTTATCAATCATCGAGAGATTGAGAGGATAAAAGTCATACATTGGTAATAACCCCCTAATCATGGCTTGTGATTTGGATCAACAGGAGATCCTTGAGGCCTTACGCAAGATAGAAGTCCCTTTTCCAAAGTTGCAGTCAACGAGGGACTAAGGCGGAACAATACATTAGTACCATCCCTAGGTGAAATATAGAGTTGCCACCTGACTTTGGTTAGGACAAAAATCTAGGTAAGGATAAATTCTGAGCCTACCTAAGTCATTTAGAAGGCCTAATCTGTCTTCACCCCATCAGAGATCAAGTTTGAGAGTTGGATACAACTTGGAAAAAAGGTTAGGCACCCCTAAGTCTCCCAAATATAGGGATATGACCTTCGGACAATTATTGGTTTATATTTATACCTTGCCTTTATTAATCAATTTTCCATTTATCCATCTAGGCACAATCATCTAAGCAAGCCATCAACCATAACAATAAAGTATGTAATGCATGAATGATATGCAAGATGCACGAAAGCAATAAATAATATATACAAGATGGGGATAGGGAATACACATCTAAATGGAAGAATTATCATGCAATGAACTTAAATAGATAAAAAAGCAATCATTAATTGGCCTTCTTAACCTATAAAAATGAACACAAATTGGTCCATAAAACATAGGTCAAGTGGAAAGAAAACAAGTTAGTACATGAAACAAGTATAAACAAATCAAATGAACTCAAAAAACAAGAGATGAATATAACACATACTATTGTCTCTCCTTTGCAAAAGGTCTGTAGATATGCATCTAAGTTAATAATATCACATTTCCACATAATCATCCAACAAGCAAACAAAATAGACATGCATAAATCATGAATATGAAAAGAAGAGAACATGTAATGTAAAGCATTTAGAGGATGTGGACTGGTATAAGGCAAAAACTCACCACAAGAGGGATCTTAAGATTGATGAATCCTTACCCTATATGGCTCTAAAAGAGCATGACGTCCATAATACTACTAACCATAAAAGAGGGTTAAAATGCAAATTGAAAACGGAATCACATAACTAAAATACTATTCACATGCTTTTGCATATAAGTAAAACCATAAAAAGAAAGGCTCTCAAGGTCATCAGAATCCCAAGTTCCTTACTAGGTCACTGCCCTAAAGTGACTAATAGCAGAACTGAAGTCATCATTAAATCTATATTAGAGAGCATGATTATTAAGATAGCAAGAGCCATGAAAACCTTTACAAAACCTATCAGAACTTTATTTTTAAAGTGAATAAGGGTCTTTAGTTATCTAGTCTTTCCTTTTTCTACCAATAGAGTGATGAAGAAACATAAAAGAAAACCTTAGATAACAAAAATCTAGATGAGAAGAAAAGAGTTACGCAAGATTGTGCCTAGGAAACTAAGGTTGTACAACCTAGAATGGTGGGTTGTACAACCTATACAATTCTAGGTTTTTGAAAAAAAAAAAAAAGATGAATGGGAAAAAAAAAAGGGAAGTGAGGAATTTTGGATGCCTTTGTATATTTTTGCACGCTTAAAGGCTTATAAAGTAGTCAATATCCTCCAACAATGCTTATGGAATGTATAAAAGTAAAGAGTAAAGATCTAGTTCTACCTTGAAATGAGTTGGGGTGAAGTAGGGTTTAGGTTTTTTGTGTTAGAGGGGTGTTTAAGGAGTAATTCCAATAAAGTAACCTTAGGGTTTCTATGCCTCTCCTCCCTCTTCAAAATAAAGGGTATTTACAGAGGGAGAAGGATGCACTAGAGCTAGAAATTATTTTGGTTGCACCCTGTTCTAATCATAGAGAATGAGGTAAATCTTCTAGAATTAGGGTTTACATGTGTTTGTGGGTTTCTTAGTGTGTGTATGTGTGTGTGTGTGTGTGTGTGTAGTGTAAGTAAGGGGCTAGTCCATAGAGAAGCAAAGTGAATCAAGCATTAGAAAACTAAGTAATCTAGATGTTTAGGATGACAAAGTAAATCAAAGAATAGGGCAAACTAAACTACCAAAGCCAGTAAACCTAAATTAATCTAGAATAGAAATCAAATATATATGCAAATCAAACTAGACAACACATATTTAAATGAAATAACTAATGATCATGAAATGTTGCAGAATGTTGATTGAAGGATCAACCTAACGTCTTTAAGTGTTTATCTCTTAGTCAACCAAAGATGTCTATGAATAAAACTTTACTCACTCTAATTTTTTGTATAATTTTAAACATATAAGTTACACTCCATGCCAATCCTTTAAACTCCTTAGAGTAGATTTCCTCTCTCGAGTCTAATCCTTCAACCTAAGTGAATTTAATTGGTTTTCCATTAAGAAGCTAACTCTCATTATGAATCCTTCACTAACACATCATATATGGCGATCAATCATATATAACAATAATAATTCATAGCTAAACTCAAATTCAAATTCCTTCATAGAAAAGAAAAATGATTAATTCATTATTCCATAGAATAGTGCAATCTAGTCCATACAACTTAGCCTAAATACATGATTAAATCAAGAAGGCAAACAAAAGAATAAGAAAACATAAAGAAAGAGAAGAAGAGAAGAATGAGATGAAGATCTAAAGAAGTCTTCATTCTTTGGAAAGGTTGGACTTCTGTTGGAGCTCCAAAAGAAACTAACTCCAACTTGGAAGAATGCCTCCTTTCACAAATAACTGACTCTCTATTTATGACACTTGTTAATTTTTCTTGAATGCTTTATGAATGATATTTTAGGCCTAAATGTAGGCTAAATCCATGTATTTATGAGCCTTGAAGCACCCCAAGTCGTGCCAATTTCAAAGAGGTGCCTTTACAAAAGGGTGTGATGAAGGGATGTTGTAACTACTCAACACAATGGTGTGAGTCGACACAGATACTTTTTGTATGATCACTGTGCCAACTCGGCATAATACATCACTACTGGTGACAAACCAACTTCTTCTTTTCTAGCTCGATTTACTTTGTTCTTCAATCCAAGGCCCCGTAATGCACTTGTATGCAAAATGTAAGCTCGTAAAGGCCTATAAAACATGAAACTTACATAAGAACTATCAAAGTAAAGCTAGGATTAGAATTATGGACAATATTGATAAAAAAACATACTAAAAATAAAAGAAACATAGACAAAATCCTTAGAACACTATACTAATTTATACCATATCAAGATCCCTCACACTTAGACCTTGCTTGCCATCAAGCAAGAAATAAAGAATCAAATAGGAATAACTAAGAATGACTTCTCTAAGTCTAAAAGCAATCATACCATCATGTGCATCTCGATCATAAACCAAAAGAATTTAAGAAAAGATATTAACAACCAAACTTCCAATGCTTAATAATGACAAAACAAACTGAGTTTCATAATATAAGCAACGAGGTTAACAATTCGTCACAAGTTATTAACAAAACCAAGAATACAAAGTTAAGGTGCTAACTAAACCATGGACAAAGACTTTCATTCCTTAAACTTAGGACTTCTAAGGAGGGTAGTAGCCATTTATGGTGGGATAAGGAATAAGCACACGTATTAACCAACAATTTCTCATGGAATTTTTAGACATTTTTATAGCAAAGTACTTGTGACGTCAACCATCTTTCCGAATGAATGCAAATGAAGAGCATACTCACTCACACAAAACTTACTCAACATGCATCATGTCAACAAGCGATTTTATCATATTCATAACTTCATAATTTGAAGTTAGAGGAATACTTGAGCTCTTCTTTTTTATTATTATTATTTTTATTATTTTATGTCCTCATCCATTATTGAAAAGTTAGTTATTCTTATTATGGCTATAGTTTCCCTAAAGCTACCTTGTTCCTTAAAAACCAAGCTTAAGTCCTTAGCATTTAAATATAGGTATAGCTAGAAGATTGACTAAACATTTCCTAGATTTTGAAAATAATAATAATAGATAAAAAGATAATCTTAAATCTCATACTTGAATGAAACTCAAAACTTTATCAATTGAGCATAGAAAGTTAGTTATTAACATATGAAAAAGCTATCTAAATTTATAACCAATATGAACTTATGTTAGCAAAATTATCAATCAAACATGAAGAAGATATGAACATGTTTAGGAGGTGCAAATATAGCATAACTTATTACTCCTGAAACATAAAACTAAAAAGCAATAAAAGAAAATAATAAAAGACATGTTTCCCTCTGCCACACTTAAAAGTTCACATTACCCTCAATGTGAATCCCAAAACCAAAAATAAAGAGTAGGAAAAGGAAGAACTCCCTTAATCCTTCAAAGGTGATGGTGGAGGCGACTTAATGTTGTAACCAGAATAGGCAAAAAATTGATTCATCTTATAGTTCATTCTACGTGACACTTTTGGGTTTCACGGGTATGAGTTTCCATAGCAACTAATTGTCTTTGAATTTCCAATTGGTTGTCAAGAACTTACTGCCATAGTGCAACTTCATTACTAGAAGCACTCAGACCTTTATGCATCAGCATTGACTCAACATGGGTAGCCTTTTGATGAACATCTTTCTCATGAACTCTGTGAGAAACATCCACTTCAATTCCCTCCTTCATAACTTGTGGTGATGATGATGGTTCCAACATGATCTTCTTCTCACCATAATCATTTGAAAATTGGTAACTATAACTTCTCTGCATATGAATGCTTGCTTGGTAAAAAAAGAATACTCAACAACACGAGTTAAAGCATCGAAGTTCACACGCAAAGCTTTAGCAATAATAGTGACTACATGACTATGGGTGAGGGGGTTATCCTTACGTGCAATACAAGCCGAGAGTTGATTAAAAATCCAATATGTCCAATAAACATGTTTTTTTTGTATGAATGCACCACATCAAAAATAACTTTTGCGATGAAACTTGATTAAACTCCGATTTATGAAAAACAACACATGCAAGTACTTTGTGCAATAGCCAATATGTAAGATCCTTAATAAACATGGCTTTACCCTTTTTAGGGTTAAATAGTGTTTGGCAATCCGTTAGGAAGGTCCAAAACTCATCAACATCAAAATTCTTAGGCATAACACAAATACCATCCTTTTTAAACCCAAAATGCTTATGCATGAAAGTATATGTGAGTTAGTGTGTTTTTCCTAACATCTTAAATTCTAGAATATAAGAATCATTTGGATAAAGGTCTAAGGTGTAAAATTCAATGATCAAGTCAACATATATGTGTTATTCCATAGAAACAAACTTCTTAAGGCCACATTAAGATAATAATTGAGGCAAAGATTCATGCAAGCTAATATCAAGAAGAGAAAAATGAATATACTTACAAGCCACAATTTCTCTAAATTTAAGACAAGTAAACCTTATAACTTTTTCATGCATAAAGATAGGAAACTTAGCTCCATAGGTGTTGGTTAGGTCCTCTTCTTCTTCCTCATAGTGATTTTGAGGACTTGATGATGAAGAAATGTGATTACAAAAATGTAGAGAATAAAGAAGGTGGAGAATGTGAAATAATTATAGAGAAAGAGAGAAGAAGAAAGTGAGTGATGGAAGAATATGGGTGTATAAAATTTATGAAAGAAGAGTAGCGAATGAAATGGAGAAAATTAAATGTTTAAAAATTGAGTGTGGTAGAAATGTGGGAGTTATTATGGAAGATGAGAGTTAAATAGAAGACTGAAAGGAAGTTAAAAAAGATGTGAAGTTGTGACTTTTGGGGAGAAAGGTCATAACCTTTCAAATTTGAATTTGAAAATGGGTTAAATAGTGTGAATAAAAGAATGTAGACATGTGTTAAAAAGTAAAAAGTAAGTAATAGTTATTTTTGAAAATGAGTAAAATTGAACTTAGAGGAAAAGATTAAAATGGTGGATAAATTAAAAAAAAAATTTAGGGACAGGTGTGCCGACTCGACACACTAATGTGAGTCAGCACAAATGGTTGTTAGATGGTCATTGTGTCGAGTCGAGACACCCAACCCAACTTAGCATAGGCTTTCTCTGTATTTTTTTTCAAAGAAAAATGTGTTATTCCACTAAATGAAAATGTGATGTGTTATAAATTTTAAAATAGCAAAAATGAAAGAAAATAAAATAAAAGGAAATAAAAAGACTAAAATAGTGGTGAAGAGAAGAAAAATTATTTAGGGTAAAAAAGGTAAGTATGGAAATGTACCTTGATGGTTTAAGGTGTTAATGCAATAGGGATTGTAATCCTTTTATCAATCTGGTCATCGAAAACATAGGATTTAAGTTGATGTCCATTTACCTTAAAAATATCACCCGTAGCATTGACTATCTCAATTGCACCTTATGGAGAGACTTGCACAACTTGAAACTGTCTAGACCATTTAGACTTCAACTTACTTGAGAACAACTTCAATCTTGAATTGAATAAGAGAACAAGCTTACCTTTATGAAATTCTTTCTTTATAATGTGTTTGTCATGCCATCTCTTAGTCCGGTCCTTATAGATCCTTGCATTTTCATAGGCATTGGCTCTTAATTCTTCTAATTCATTAAGCTGGAGAAGTCTTTTTTTACCTGCCTTAGTGAGATTGAAGTTCAAAGCTCTTGTAGCCTAATACGCCTTATGTTCCAACTCAATTGGTTGATGTTCCCA
Organism: Omphalea diandra; assembly: GCA_949677035.1. Taxonomy (NCBI): domain Eukaryota; kingdom Viridiplantae; phylum Streptophyta; class Magnoliopsida; order Malpighiales; family Euphorbiaceae; genus Omphalea; species Omphalea diandra. The sequence continues at coordinate 16,545 of CATIWR010006388.1, read as the reverse complement.
TACACCCATTGATAAGGAGTTAACCCAATGGGAGTCTTAAACGTCATACTATATGCCCATAAAGCATCATTAAGCTTTAATGCCTAATCTTTCCTTGTACTAGAAACTATTTTTTCAAGAATCCATTTAAGTTCTCGATTACATACTTCAACTTGGTCACTTGTTTATAAATGGTAAGGAGTAGCTATCTTATGTCTTACTCCATATTTCTTCAATAATGACTCAATGATATGGTTGCAAAAATAAGAGTCACCATCACTTATAAGGGCTCTAGGAGTAACAAACCTTACAAATATGGTTTTCTTAAGAAACTTCTTAACAATCTTTGCATCATTGGTAAGGGATGCTATAGCTTCAACCCATTTAGAGACGTAATCTACCATAACTAAGACCTACTTGTCCCCCAAAGGGCTTGGAAATGGACCCATGAAGTCTATCCCTAAACATAAAAAATTTTTACCTCTAAAATACCTTGTAAAGGCATCTATTTCTTTCTTCCAGTATTTCCAATCCTTTGGCAACAATCACATGAAAGAATAAAGGTATGAACATCCTTGTAGGCCACCAAAAACCTTATTAAAGCACCTTGGAAGCTGTCTTTTATGCACCAAAATGGCCACCAATATCCATAGAATGACAGTGCCTCAATATATCTTATACCTCATCTTATGGAACACATCTTCTAATCAAACCATCCTCGCATTGTTTGAAGACTAAGGGTTTATCCCAATAGTAGTGTTTAACTTCATTTAAGAATTTTTTCCTTTGACTATAATCCATATTATTGGGTAAAACACCACTCACTAAATAGTTTTCAATATCGATGAAACACAAAACTTCCTTACTTGCAACACTAAATAGTTGTTCTCCCACAAATGTCTCATTAATAGGTACTCCATCATCTTACTTTTGTAACACTTCTTGGTCTAGTCTTGATAAATGATATTTTATAAGGTTTTCACTACCTTTCTTATCTTTAACCTCTCAATCAAATTCTTAAAGCTCCAAAATCCAGTGAAATAACCTTGGCTTAGTATCTTTCTTATTCAAGAGATATTTGAGGGTTGCATGATCCAAATAAACTATAACTTTTTGACCAACCAAATATGCCTAAACTTGTTAAAGGCATATGCAATTGCTAGAAGCTCTTTTTTTTGTAGTAGTGCAATTAATTTGAGCTGGATCTAATAGTTTTCTTGCATAATACACAACATATGGCCTTCCATCTTTCTTTTGACCTAAAACGACCCCAATAATGAAATTGCTTGCATCACACATGATTTCAAGTGGCAAATTCCAATCTGATGGTTGCAAAATTGGAGCTGAAATAAGTGCCTTTTTCATTTTCTTAAAATATTTAATACATGACTTATCCAACTTAAAAATCACATCCTTTGCTAAAAGATTACATAATGGCTTGGCAATTTTAGAAAAATCTTTGATGAACGTTTGATAAAAGCTGACATGTCCTAAAAAGCTTTTTATATCCTTTACATTCTTTGGTGGTGGCAAGTTAGCAATCACTTTTACCTTGGGCTTGTCAACCTCAATACCCCTAGATAACTAAAATTAAAAAAACATGCATCTTTTAAATGTAGCAGGTGCATTACATAAACCAAATAGCATACGCCTGAATGTGAAAGTACCATATGGACATGTAAATGTAGTATTACTTTGATCATTGGGATAGATAGGGATTTGATAAAAACCATTAAGGCCATCTAAGTAACAAAAGAATGAAAACTTGGCTAACCTTTCTAAAACCTGATTAATAAATGGTAAAGGAAAATGATCTTTCCTAGTTACCTTATTTAACTTCCTATAATCAATACACATATGCCAACCTGCACAGTCTTATGGGTATTAAATCATTATATTCATTTTTAACAATGGTCAAGCCACCCTTTTTGGGGATGACTTGGATAAGGCTCACCCAATTACTATCACTTATAGCATATATGATTCTATTATCAAGCAATTTCATGACTTCTTTCCTAACCACTTCTTTAAGAGTAGGGTTAAGTCTCCTTTAAGCCTTAATGGAAGGCTTAACATCATTCTCTAAAAGAATTCAATGCATGTATATTTTAAGACTTAATAATTGTGTGCCCTATGGCACCATTATGACTAAATAATACCTTGTTCAATGCCTTAACTCACTCTTTAGGAAGAGAGGAATTAACAATGTAAGGCTTTTTCAAAATAGGGTCTAGAAATTCGTACCTTAGAGTGAAAGGTAATGGCTTAAGCTTAAGGTCAAGCTTCTTATTCGATGAAGTATGCTTAGGATCTTCATCCTTCCTTAATGGCTCAAAAAGTAAAGCTTTTTTATGTGAGAGGTATAACATTAACTCTAACATCTTTACATTAAATACTACTTTATCATTATTATGCTTTTCATTCGCGCCTTGTGTTAAGCACATCTTCAATGGTTCATGCCTAAGACATGCATACCATACTTCTTTAACACAATTATCAATTTCATTAATAACATCTACTCTAGCACAAGCTTCAATAGGCGATGCTTCATTCATCATCTTAAAGACATCAAACTCAATCGATTCATTATTGACTTCTAATGTAATCTTCCCTTTCTTCATATCAATCACCATATCGGTTGTAACAAAGAATGGTCTACCAAATAGAATAAGAATTTTGGGATCCTTTTCTATATCTAATAGATCAAAATATGTTAGAATCACAAACTTTCCAATCATGATAGGCACATTTTCCAAAATAACAATTAGGTATTTAACCGACTTGTCCACTTTGGATAGGCTCATGGCAGTTGGCCTCAATTCACCAACATCAATCCTCTTGTAGATGGAGTAAGTCATAAGACTAACACTTGCGCCTATGTCACATAAAGCTTTATCAAAGTTAGTAGCACCAATGATAAAAGGAACAATAAATGAACCTGGATCTTTCATCTTTGGTAGTGGCTTAGACAAAACGACTTGTGATTCTTCAATAAGAGCTACCAATCCATCTTTTTGAAGTTAACTTTTATGATTGATGATATCTTTCAAAAATTTTCCCCATGATGGCATGTCTTTTATAGCTTTCATAAATGGAACTATAATAGTGACGTTCTTAAGATATTCCGAAAACTTTCCAAATTGTTTATCTAAGTTCCTCCTTAATAACCTTTATGGGAAAGGCAAAGTAGCTAAGTTTACCTTACTCTCATCATAGGTATTGGACTTTTGCTTCTTTATTAAATCCTTAGGTTTCTCAAGCTTTGTATTCTTGAAAGTCTTCTCATCATGACTTACTTCAATCTCCACTACATAATTGTCAATCTTTAGTTCTTTGGATTGAGCATTCTATACTTCCTTGCCACTTCTTAACGTAATTCTTGACAAGTCTCCATTTGTTGAAATTTCGATTGACTAGGGAGCTTTCCCGCTGTTTTGGAATTATTAGAAGCTTATTAGGCAATTTGGGTCTTAAACATATGGTTATGGGTAGCATGTTGGTCAATCTTTGATTCCAATTGCTTAAATTGCTCCATGGTTTACTTATTGGTAGTCATTTGTTAAGCTATGAACTATTCAAAAAGGACTTTAAGGTTAGGCTTAGGTGGTGTAGGTCGTATAGGTTGTCTCATTGGGAAACTAGGTGGGTTTTTATCTATAAAGTTAAATGGAGGGTTAAGTTATGCGGAGGAGTATGACCAAGACAAACCAAGCTGATTCCTCCATTATTGGTTAAAGTATTTGGCATAGGTCCATTTCATTGGTTGACCCCTTTGAAGAAAGTTAACTTGCTCTTCGAAATTGGTTTTGTAATCATCGTATAAATAAGATCCGCCACACAATTCACATGAGACATTTGAACTCTTCACTATATTAATTTGTGACTTGGTGATCAACTTTATCAAGGCATCCACTTTTGCAGTCAACATGTCAATACTATCTGACTCAATCACTCCCCCTTACTTTAGCCACTATTATTTCTTCACTACATATCCCTGCGAGGCAAGTTCTTCTAGTAATGATATCTCATTGGTTATTGTCATTGTCATTCATTTCCCACTAGCACCCGTATTCACAATGCTCTTATCTTCATCAGTCAATCCATTATAGAAAATTTGGGGAATCATCCATTCTGGTAAACCATGATAAGGACATTGTCTTTAAAGCTCCTTGAATCTTTCCCATGTAGTATAAAGTGTCTCACCCTTTGCTTGTTTGAATGTAGAGATCTCAATGTGGAGTTTTACTATCTTTTGTGGTGGAAAATACTTATGAAGGAATGCTTGCTTCAATTGATCTCATGTAGTGATAGAGTTTTAGGGTGGACAAGCAAGCCACAATTATGCTTTCTCCTTCATTAAGAATGGAAATCATCGCAATCTTATTGCATCATCTGATATGCCATTTATCTTAAAGGTTGCACAAACACTGAGAAAATTAAGAATATGATCAAATGGACCCTCTTTCATCAATCTTGCAAATTGGTTGTTTTACACCATTTGTATCACACTTGGCTTAATTTCAAAGTTGTTGTTGGCAATGGTAGGAGCAATTATTCCTTCGAACTTCTCCATTATATTAGGCCTAGTGAAATCACCTAAGGTTCTTTTTTCTTGTGCCACTTCTTATTGATTCGATTGTTGTTATTTTGTTCAATAAGTAATTTTCTTTCCCAACACAAATGATGAAGAGTTCGTTCAATTTCTGGGTCAATACTATCAAAACTTTGGGAATGATGCATAGAGTCAATCAAAGTGCAAAACCATAAATAAATAAAAACAATAAAATTAAAATTCCTAAATCAACCTTTCGTTAATCTAATCTAATATTAATTCAAACTAAACTTTGGCTTCCCTATCAGCAGTGCCAAAATCCTTGTTTGCGGGTTTCTTTGTGTGTGTGTGTGTATGTGTATCCTTTCTTAGTATAGCGTAAGGAAGGGGTCGGTCCATAGGGAAGCAAAGTGAATCAAGTATTAGATGACTAAGTACTCTAGATGTTTAGGATAACAAAGTAAATCAAAGAATAGAGCAAACTAAACTAACAAAACAAGTAAAACTAAACCAATCTAACAATAGAAATCAAATATATATGCACATCAAGCAAGACAACACATATTCAAATGAAATAATCAATGATATGAAATGTTGCAAAATGAATTGATTGGAGGATCAACCTAATGTCTTTAAGTGTTTATCTTTAAGTCCAGCAAAGATGTCTATGAATAGAACTATACTTACTCTCGCTTTTTGTATAATTTGTAAACATAAAAGTTATGCTTCATACCAATCCTTTAAACCCCTTAAAGTAGATTTCTTCTCTCAAGTTTAATCCTTTAACCTAAGTGAATCTAATTGGTTTTCCATCAAAGAAGCTAACTCTTATTATGAATCATTGACTAACACATCATATAGAGTGATCAATCATATATCACAATAATAATTCACAATCAAACTCAAAATTCAAATTCAAATTCATTCATAAAAAAGAAAAATGATCAATTCATTTTTCCATAGAATAATGCAATCTAGTCCATACAACTTAGCCTAAATACATGATTAAATCAAGAAGGCACACAAAAGAATAAGAGAATACAAAGAGAGAGAATAAGAGAAGAATGAGAGGAAGATCTAAAGAAGTCTTCAGTCTTTGGAAAGGTTAGACTTTTATTGGAACTCTAAAGGAAATTAACTCCAACTTGGAAGAATGCGCCCTTTCACAATAACTAACTCTCTCTTTCTAACACTTTTTAATTTTTCTTGAATACTTTATGAATGATTTTTTATGTCTAAATATAGTTCAAATCCATGCATTTATGAGCCATGAAGTGCCCCAAGTCAAGCCAGTTCCGAAGAGGTTCCTTGCATTTACGAAAGGGTATGATAAATGGGTGCTGTAACTACTCGGCACAATGGTATGAGTAAGCTCAGATACTTTTTGTATGGTCACTGTGCCAAATCGGCATAATATGTCACGACTGGTGATAGATTAAATTTTTCCTTTCTTGTTCAGTTTACTTTTTTCCTCGGTCTAGGGCTTCGTAATGCACTTGTATGCAAAATTTAAGCTTGAAAAGGCCTATATAACATGAAACTTACATAAAAACTATCAAAGTAAATCTAGACTTAGAATCATGGACAATATTGATAAAAAAAACATAATAAAAACAAAAGAAACATAGACATAAAATCCCTGAAATACTATACTAATTTGCACCATATCAGCATGCAAGTTGTACAACTAAGAATGGCATATACATCCATTTATCAGGGTTATACAACCTTAGGGTTTAAGAAGGGACCAATTTCATAATGTTCTCAAAACTAGGGTTTAAAAAAGGGCTATACAACCCTATGATTGGTTGTACAACCCGACTTTGTGGGCTGTACAATCATACTTAATAGGTTGTATAACCCACTAAGCTTAGTAGGCAGTTTTGGGCTTGGTCTTGGGTTTGTTCTTAGGCTTGATTTTGGGTTTGGCTTCAGGCTTCTCTAAGGTTTCTTAGGGCCTTTAATCTCTTTCTTTGGTAATTCCTTTTGCATTATGGGGAATAGATTTAGTAATTTTCATCATTAAGCTTGCATCCTAAGTCCTAAAATATAGTGCTAACACCACCAATATTTGTCATATTTCACCTTTATTCTTAATGTCATTTGCATAAAATCTATGTCATCTCTCTTTACCCTCTCATTTAACAAAAGATTAACCATATAAAACTTATACAAAAACATGTTAGAGGTGACATATAAAAATGCTACAAAATGTCATCATACTCCTAACATGTTTCCAACCATCTACTGTTAGAACTTTATCACTTCCACAACCTAATTAAAGCTCATTCTAAATTGAGAGTCTTTAAGGTCTCATTTATTAAAGACTCTTTCAAATTTGGAAGCGACATCCAACATTCAATATATTGAGTTCCATCTACTTGAAACATCCAAACACAATAAAATTTTACTTTGGATGTTCTCATCTTTAATGCATGTCTTAAATTTTTTCAGTCTAATTAAGGATTGCCTTACATAATAAAATACCTACCTTACTTTCCTAACTAAAGCACCAATTTCTTTTAACCCATCAACTACAATCAAATCGATAATGTGTGCAATAATCTCATATGAATGTATCACCCACCTAAAAGGCTATAACCCCAATTCATAATTTTTTTTCCCTTAAGAGCATGACAACAACATCATTTAAGGATGTATTATCCATAATAATGGTGTAAACATCTTCTATTCCCCAATCAAAAAAGCTTTTTTCAATTTCCCTACCAATGTCTCGACCCTATGACTAGAATTAGATAAAAATTTATTTTTTATTCAATTTCTAGGCATCATCAATAATTTGTTGTAAGGCACATATAATTGATCATTTATAAGGATTTTCATGTGTCTATAGTTAAACATACTATTTGATTTTTATTTTTAAATAAGCTCTTCAAGTTTGTTTTTTCTTACATGTAAATGTCAAAACAACCTCTAGACATAGTCCATTTAGATAGAATCTTAAACTAAGACATGCAAAAGCCATTAAATGCCTAAACCCCTCACCTTTAAAAAACTTAAAAGGCAATCCATCTATAACAACCATAAAAGCTAAAGCTTTCGTAATGGCTTCTTGATTAAATTTTCAAATGGCATTACCCTTTCCTTTTATAAAAAGTTGAAAATTTAATTAGCTTTGTTTTGAGTCTCTACTTGAAGACTACTTCTTCCATATAGCCACATGATTGTTTAATGATGAAGTGCCATTTCTTGTAGGATCATAATAATACTCTCTCTCACAGTAACTGCACTTATATTTTTAGTCACCTCTTCATTTATAAACTTGGCGAAGTGCTCCCATACCAATGATCCAGGATCACTTTGTTTTCTCTTCTCTTTTCCTTTTTGTAGTCGCCACACTTGATTCAATTTGAATTAGAACTTGTTTTTGTGTGCTTTCATTTCCACTAGTATCCTTATCCATTTGAAAATGTAATCGATAAAAACAAAAAAATAACCAACAATTTAGTAAACATAGTTCAAACATGCAATCATAAATCAACAACATTTAGCAAACACAAACTTCAACTTGCATAGCTACATAGATATTAGTAAATATAAACATACTAAATTTCAATCAATGATATCATATTAAATCATAAAATTTTAGTCCCAATGGGGTTATAAATGAATAAGCCTAAGTTTAGTCAATGGGATCATATTAGATAACATTTTAGGCCAAATTTCAGTTAAAGGAATCATATCAAATAACAGCATTTCAAGCCAATGAAAGACAAAAAGGTTTGAAATTGTAATAGCATTTCATTCTTACACTTTTCTTCTAACATTAGAATCACTGCCTGCCTAAAGGTCTGAAATTGTAACATCATTTCATTTAAGCAAACTAGGTTAAATAACAACATTTCATTTAAGCAAACTAGGTTAAATAACAACATTTCATTCATCATAAAAGCAAGCAGTCAGCATCAAAGCAATATAATAGCAAAAGAAATACCAAAAAATTGTAGTCAATCATCTACTAGTTTCAGCATAAAAGCAAGAGAAAAAAAAGTTGAAAAAGGGACAAATTAATCATTATTAGTCTTCATCATACAAGAAATGCAAAGAATTTCAGTCTGAAGAGATTCTTCATCATACCAACTTCATCATATACAAGAAAGAATTTGTTGTATACAATAAATAGATACTAAGGTTTTAAATTACAAGTTATATTGATGATTAAGGTTCTGAATTTCAGATTATGTAATAAATAGATTAAGGTTTCAAATACCCCAAATCTTCATCATATTACCAAATTCCATAGTATATAATAAATAGATTAAGTTTTCAAAAAGCCTAAATCGTCATCATACCACAAATCTTCATCAGATTAAGGCTTCAAATACCTCTAACAGAAATCATATACAAAAAAGAATTTGTTGCATATAATAAACAAAGACTAAGGTTTCAAATTCTAGATTATATTACTGATTAAGATTCTATTGGACTAGGTTGGTTAAACCTATATCATAAGCCTCCTTGGATCTTGACAATGGAGATTGATCAGTACTAATGTTTTATTCAAGTATTGATTCGCAGTTTATAAGAGTTATTTTCATTAGAAGTTTGATGGAAGTCAAAATCTCCATCTTTTAAAAGAACATCCAAATTCGCGGTCAGTATCCCTTAAATCACAACTGCAAAATTACTATACGAATGGATGAAGCTAGGCCAAAGGAATTTGCGAGCGAATTCCCTGCTGTGACTCAACTAAATGAGCCTTGATTGAATCATAGAGGAATTCGCGATGGCATTCGCGTCTGAAGTCGCGATCAAGAATTTCACAGTGACAAAGGAGGGAACCAAAGCCACACCCACAATATGCCAAGTGTCTAAAGGAACCATTGGAAATCAAAAATTGCAAGGCCGAATATTTTATCATGACCACGATTCAGGAAGTTGAAGTTTCCTCACCAAACAAAGGAATTCACGATCTTAATCATGCCCAAGACAAATCTAACTCGCGACCACGACTTTTAAGTAGTAGATTGAACACAACGACTATATTTCTTGGACAATCAATGGATAAAAGACACATGCACTAGCCGTTAGACATAGAATGGGAGTTCTCTATCGCGATTTTTGGTTCTTCAGTACAAATTAAAAATTTGTGACCCCAAAATGATAGTAGTGACTATGACTTTCGCCTGATAAGCATTTAATGCAAAATTTGCCTAGCACAACTTGGAGATTTGGGGATAGTTTTAGAGTAATGTCTCTTTGGTGGATATGAGCTATAAATACTCCACCAAACAAATGTAAATGCAAAAGAATTCAATTAATTGTAACAAAACTCTTGCCAATTTGCTACTCTTTCTTTTACTCTAAGTGTTATTGATTGTTTGGTGTGAGCAATAAATACCTTTATAAATAGGTTGAGAGTTATCCTAGATTCTAAAACTCTTGTAAGAGGTTGAAGTGTGAGCCTATCCAAAACACTTGTGAAAGGTTTTTGTGTGAGCCTAAAAACAAAGGTTGTGAGGGTTTTGTATGTGCCATAAAACACAAATTATATAAGTTGGGTGTGAGCTTGAAAACACCAAGTTAGTTGAGTGAAATACAATGAAGAATTGGGGAGTAGACATAGGGTCTGTTAACATCTGAACCACTATAAACCTTTTGTGTTGATTTTTCTCTTTTCCTTCTTAATTTTCTAAACACTTTAACTTTCCTTTTAATTTTCAATCAGCCACCAATTCAAGTCCCTTTCTTATTGCACTAGGCCAACAAGTGGTATCAGAGCCAAGTCTCGCTCTAAAAACTTAATTGTGTGAGTAAAAAACATGGCACAAAAAGGAATCCACACTTACCTCAAGCCATATTTTGATGGAGTAGACTATACTCATTGGAAGTATAAGATGGAAATTTATCTGGATAGCGATGTGGTAAACCTCTAAGATATTGTTGCAAAAGAATGGAAGCCACCTACCAAAGTGGTGGATGAAAGTGAAGAATTGATCCCTCTAGATGAACGGGGTGCAGCACATAACAATCCTTTTAAGTTCTCTCTCAAGAGAATAAATTGGAAGGGTCCAATATTGCTTTATTTCTCATGGCATTTGGAAGGCCTTAGAGAACTATCATGAGGGAACAACTATGTGATGGAATGGGAGCTATTTATGATGAAGAAGGAAGAATACATCATAGACATGACAAATAGACTCCTTGCAATTGTCATTGACATAAAGAAGTTTAGGAGAGTTCTCACCAATCATGAGGTAAATTCTAAAATTTTGAAATTTCTACCTCTTGAAAAATTTGGTGTAAGGGTGTGTAGTATCTAAGAGTCCAACCTAGAGATAGAAAAGGTGCCAACGGATGTCCTAATAAGCAAACTCTTAACTCATGAGTTAGCTTTGAAAAAGGATGCAGAAATGAAGAAAATGAGAGGTCAAAGAGAGAAATATGAAAAACCAGAAAGGAAGACCTTGGCACTCAAGCCTTCATTAAAAGAGAAGGAAGTGGAAGCAGCCTTAAGTGAAGAGAAAAGTGACAAGGAAGAAGAGGAGCTTACAATGCTTTCAAGAAGAACTAAGGAGCTTATTAGAAGAACAAAAGAAAGAAGGAACTTCAAGAAAACAACTCCAACTCCTAAAGAAAGATCAAATGATGTCACTTGTTATGAATGTGGCAAGCAAGGCCACATCAAATATGATTGCCCCAAGTTGATTAAGAAGAAGAAAGGGGACAGAGAAAAAAGAAAGTGCTTCAAAGCCACTTGGGATGATAGCTCAAGTGAAAAAGATGAAGAGGAAGAGCTTGCAAACCTTTGCTTCATGGCTCAAGATGATTCACCTAATGAGGTAAGCTCTTTACCTTACTCTTATTCTGAATTTAATGAATTAGATGTTGTGGATGATGAGCTTTTAGAGGCTCTCTCAATGAAATGTGACAAGTATAAGTCACAAATGAAAACTTATAAGAAGAAGTGCACTAAATTAGAGGATGAACTCAAATCCCTAAATAGTCTTGTAATTGAATTGAGGGCTTCAAATGAAGAACTCAAGAAGTCTATAAAGAGTCTATCCAAGTCATCTTCATCTATAACTTCATTAAGAAAGGAAAATGACTCATTGAAAGGTGAAGTCATTGAGCTTTAAAAATCTATTTCTAAGTTCTACAAGGGCAAAGAAGCTTTGGATACACTTTTTGTATCACAAAGACCTCCTTTAGTTAGGCATGGTTTAAGGTTCAATGGAGTCTCTTCTTCTACTCCTTCACTCACAACATTCATCAAGTCCTCAACACCTCAAACTTCAAGTATTGAGGTTATTAAAAAGAAAAGTACTTAAAGTACTAAACCCCCATTACTTAAGGGCAAGGAAAAGGTGCAATAAGGCCCTAAGCCTATTTCTAAGAACGTTAATCATGCATATATGTACAACAAAAGGCATGCTCACTCAAACACACACAGAAAATCAAATCTTACACCTATTCGTACATGTTCATGCTCACTCACATATCATGTTGGTATGAGAAAATCCTCCACTCATACTAAGGTAATGCATAAGATAAAGACACATAGGTCTAAACTCTAATGCCACTATTACATGAAATATAGACACATAAATGTTTATTGCTTCATTAGCAAGGCTTACATCAAGTTGGAGGATCCTTCAAAACCTAACCCCCTAAGACCTAAGTATGCTTGGGTACCAAAAGAAAGATGATTTACTTGAGTTGTATAAGGGTGTTTAGCAGCCAGAATTGAAACAAATGATTGGCATGTGGATAGCAAATGCTTAAAGCACATCACGGGTAATAGAAAGCTATTCATGTCTCTAAAAGAAGAGGAAGGTGGCAATGTCACATTTGGAAACAATGCCAAGGGTAAGGTAATTGGCATTGGGACCATTGATAAGAATGGTTGTTCTTTAATTAATGATGTTTTACTTATTGATGGCTTACAACATAACTTGCTTAGTGTAAGTCAATTATGAGACAAAGGTAACAAAGTCACCTTTGACCTTAGAGAATGTCGAGTTACCACTTTAGTGGATAAAAAGGTAGTCTTCAAGGGTAAACGGAACGACAATATCTATCTAATTGACTTAGACAATTTGACTAACTAATCCTTTAAGTATCTTATATCTCTTAGTAATGAAACTTGGTCATAACATAAAAGACTTGGACATTCTAGCATGGAGCTCTTACAAAGCATATCTAAGGGAAAGCTAGTAGAAGGTCTTTCCAAGCTAAGATTCTCTAGAGACAAGACATGTGGTCCTTTCCAAATGGGAAGCAATATCAATCTTCCTTTAAAGCAAAGAATGTTGTAAGCACATCTAGAGCTCTTCAATTAATTCATATGGACTTGATAGGACATACTAAGAGTGCTAGCTTAGGTGAAAAACATTATGCACTAGTCCTAGTTGATGATTACTCTACGTTTACTTGGGTTTCCTTTTTAGCTCATAAGCATGATACTTTTGGTGCTTTAAAAGTTTTGCAAAAAGGATTCAAAATGAAAAAGGTTATTTCATTTCTTCCATAAGAAGTGACCATGGAAAAAAATTTCAAAATGAGTCTTTTGAATCTTATTGCTTAGAAAATAGGATTTTCCATAATTTTTCAACTCCTATAATACCACAACAAAATGATGTTGTAAACATAGGACACTAGTAGAGATGGCTAGAACAATGTTTAATAAGTATTCATTGCCAAATTACTTTTGGGCCGAAGCTATCAATGATTCGTGTTATATTACAAATCAAGTTTTCAAAAGACCCATTCTTAATAAAACTTAGAAAGCCAAGTTAGAATACCTAAGAGTTTTTGGATGTAAGTGATATATCTTGAATACCAAGGATAATATTTGGAAATTCGATTCAAAAACTAATGAAGGCATCTTCTTAGGTTGTTCTACCACTAGCAAAGCCTATAGGGTTTTTAACAAGAGTTCAATAGTTGTTGAAGAGTCTATGAATATTGTGTTTGATGAATCTAGTAAGCTTCATCTTGGGAAAGGCTCTTTGATTGATGATATTATAGGTGATTTTGAGAAATTAGATTTAGAGGATACTACAAGAGAAAAGGATGAGGACCATGATGAAAGCAAATCATCAAGAGAAGATAAAGATCCTTAACATCAATAAGTGAAATCACCAGACCAAGAACTTCCTAAAGATTAAAGATTTTCTAAGCATCACCCCAAAGACTTAATCATTGGTGATACTTCAAAGGGTGTAAGTACTAGATCTCGACTTAATACTTTAGATAATAATCTTACCTTTAGATCTCAACTCAATACTTTAGATAATAATCTTGCCTTTGTTTCTAAATTTGAGCCAAAATCTATTGATGAGGCTCTTAATGATGAGAGTTAGGTGATTGCTATGCAAGAGGAACTTAACCAATTTGAGAGAAATAATGAAACTTATTCCTAGGCCTAAAGAACACCCTATTGTGGGTTGCAAATGGGTGTTTAAGAATAAGTTAGATGAGCAAGGATTCATCACAAGAAATAAGGCTAGATTAGTTGCTAGAGGTTACAACTAAGAGGAAGGCATTAACTATGATGAAACCTATGCCCCCTAGCTAGGTTAGAGTCCATTAGCATTCTTTTAGCATATGCATGTCACATGAATTTCAAACTATTTCAACTGGATGTCAAAAGTGCTTTTCTAAATTATGTTATAGAGGATGAAGTTGACGTTAAACACCCTCCTGGTTTTGAATCACATACATTTCCAAATCATGTTTTCAAATTGAATAGTGCCTTGTATGGTTTGAAGCAAGCTTCAAGAGCTTAGTATGAAAGGTTTACTTCTTTTCTTTTGCAAAAATGATTTTGAAAAAGGGAAGATTGACACAACTTTGTATGCCAAAAGGTATAATCATGATACACTAATAGTGTAAATATATGTTGATGATATCATTTTCAGTGCCACTAATGAATCTCTATGTGAGAATTTTGCTAAGTGTATGGCTACAAAATTCGAGATGAGATCTTTACACATCAAGGCACTATACACTTAAGCCTTTCATACAAATCAAGTTTTTCCTTGGTTTACAAATTAAGTAAACCAAAGATGGGATCTTCACCAATCAAGTTAAATATATACAAATGACATTCTCAAGAAATTTGGCATGAAAGAATGTAAAGTGGCAAAAACACCAATGAGTGCTACCATCAAATTGGACAAGGACGAATCGGGTAAGTCGGTTGATGAGAAGAGATATCGAGGTATGATTGGTTCTCTACTTTATCTTACCACTTCTAGACCTAGTATAATGTTTAGTGTATGCATGTGTGCTAAGTTTCAATCTTGTCCCAAAAAATCACATTTGAATGCTGTTAAAAGGATTTTCAAATATTTACATGACACATTGCATTTAGGGTTATGGCATCATAGAGATTATTCTTTTAGCCTCATAGGTTATTCAGATGTGGATTATGCTAGCTAGATAGAAAGAGCACTTTTGGAACTTACCAATTTATAGGGGAATGTTTAGTTTGTTAGTTTAGTAAGAAGTAAGTTTTGATTGCCTTATCCACAGTCAAAGCTGAATATATAATTATGGGTTGTGGTTGCACCCAAGTCCTTTGGATAAAACAACAATTAAAGGATTTTAGTAAAGTTGTTGATCACATTCTCATCCAATGTGGCAACACTAGTATAATAGATCTTTCCAAAAATCTCATCCAACATTCTAAGAGTAAACATATAGACATTAGGCATCACTTTCTTAGAGATCATATCCAAAATGGTGATGTTGTGTTAGAATTTATAGACAAAAATCATCAACTTGCAGACATTTTCATAAAACCTCTCAATGAAGATAAGATGAACTTCATTAAGAAAGAGTTTGGAATGCTTTATGGAAGCTGCCTAAAGTGAAAAATTAGATCATTCTAATATGTCGCATTATTCCATGATTGAATGATTGCCTTGTGTGATGTATGTGATGTTTATTCCTTTGGATGTCTTAATTTTATGTGCAATTGTGCCTTTCTATGCCAATTTACATAAATTAGACATCAATAAATTGAGTGGATCACAATTTGGACAGTCAAGTCTCATAATTTCATAGTTATCTTTTAGGACTTGTAATTCGCGGTTGCTATTCGTTGGTTCATGATCGCAAATTACAAGTATTCTTCTTTCAGCTGTCATCCATCAATTGGCAGCACGACTTTCAATCTTCACTGCGAATTTATTCAAAATTTAAATCTTTGACCTTTGAAAGCGCCGTTTTCAGAGGCTTTTTGTTTTGTTACTTATATTTTTCAGAATTAGCGATCGTGACTTATAGATCATGGTCGCGAATTTGGGTAACTGCCACATATTTAAGTGATTTGATTGCTAACTAATTGCACTCATTCATTTAATTCATTTCTGACCATTTTTAGTCATTTTTCATACCATTTTTGGCCTATAGAAACCCCTTAAACAATATTTTTATTCATTACTACCAAATATCTTCATCTCTCTTTTTCCTTAACATCAAAACCTACCAATCTCTCTTCACTCATAAATTGCCCCCAAGAAAGCTTCAAGAGTAGAGAAAGGAAAGACAGTGGCATAGCCTTTTGGGCCATCAACACCATACTTGATGAAAGGAATAATGAAAGAGGAGAAATATCGCTATAAGGCAAATACCTTTAAGATCATTCTACCGAACAAAATTTCATCCACTTTCCTTCTTGAGTCACTAGGAATCAAGGACGAAATCCACCCATTTCTTTCAAATCTTAGGTGGAACGAATTCATATTTCATGATGAGCTCGGGTATGAAGAAATCATATGAGAATTCATGTGTACCATAACTCTTAGTCGAAGAGCAGAATCTCGCGTCGGCCAATATAGGTTTATATTTCATGCTTTTGGAGACCCCTTTTCTCATCACCTTCGAATAATTATCCAATCTTTTCTGTTGAACTAGGATACTCAATCCTAGGTTTAGAACCTCTTTTGATCTTGACAAAGTAGATTGATCATCACTAATATTTCAAATAAGTGTTGTTGTTGCAGAATTGAATCAATCCCTCAAGAAGAAATGAAGAAGTTGAT